>WUQG02284052.1:0-19679 GCA_011317285.2 Androctonus mauritanicus | reverse complement strand
TCTATGCTACCTAGACGCGTATATATCTCGATTAAAGGTTAACGAGATATACACGCCTCTAGATAGCATAGATAGCAAGCACGAGAACAGGACGAGTCGCGCTCCACATTATAGCGAAGCGAAGCACAGTATCAAACCTTTGATCAAGATATACACGCGTATATGCTACCTAGACGCGTATATATCACGATTAAATGTTAACGAGATATACATGCGTCTATTTAGCATAGATAGCAAGCACGAGAACAGGACGCGTCGCGCTCCACACTGTAGCGAAGCGAAGCACAGTTTCAGTCCATATGCACTGAGAAACTTTCAGCCTCTATATCTCGTTAACCTTGACCTTTTACCCCTACTTTATTAGTGATATTTTGCATACCTTGTCTTCCCCTATCGATTGATACCATTTTTTTCTGGGCTTTGCAATCTATGCAATCTTATTCTGCTGATGTTTAGGAAAATATATTTAAAAGTCATTTCGATCACATAATAATTAAATAAAACAAATTTTGAAACGACTGTAATAAGTCAAATTTAACGATAGTTTTAAAGATGAATTCAAACACTTTAATAAGATTCAAAATTAGTTTCATTTATTGCGTTTGCTGATCATTCAGAAAATTATTTTCACTTCAATAAACAATTTAATTGGAAATTTTTTCTAACAATTTTACTTTTATACAACCACATAAGTTTTTTTTTTTTACTCATAAAGAATCAAGATAAATATAAAAAAATACACGTGATCTAGAATGAAGTTGTCTCGTATTACAACGATGAATGCAACTATTATTGATCACGATAACGTTCAGATAGAAGTCACGATGATAAATTTTATCAACCTATCGCTATATAATTTAATGAAAAAAAGGAGCATAAAATAAATTTTAATATAGTTAACTATAAAATTTGGTACCAAAGACATTTTTATATTAATCTTTTCTTCTTGTCACTTAATCAAGTTTATTATTTACGTACAAAGTGCATGTAATTTATCTTTGTAAACACCAATTTTCTGTTCAGCGATAACGCTAACGACTAAGTTGATAATTATTTTTTCAACAAACCTGCAATCTTAATTTAATGAGAGTATAAGACGTAATTTAAGAGTTATTCGTGTCAATGAAATTATAGTAAAACTGATAAGATGTTGCAGAAATTATTTCTAGTTAAATGTTGCAAATTATTTTCGTTTCCGAGAATAAGCGCGTGGCAATGAATAAATGCAAGATGGAAACAATTATGGATCGAGGATGTTTTTAATGATTTCTCTTTAATAAATTATTATAAAATAATATAAATGTAAAGAAAATTCTGTAGTAAAGATAGAACATGTACGGAACCATGAAGATTTTTGCATTTGTTGCTACCATTTGCTTGACATTTACTTCAATCGATTCTCGTCCGTCTTCTATTCAAGATTTAAGCAAAGAATATTGCTGTGAGTAAACGCATTGTAAATAAGGAAAAGAAACGTTCTATCATTTTATTTTAATTATTAATATTATTATTATTTTAGCTTTAAGACATCCCGAACAGTTACGACATTGTTTACAAGAAAATGGAGCCGGATCTGTATGAAATAACGAAAAATTTCCGCTTTAGAAACGTTCGAAATGCTGCTAAACAAAGTTAACTTGTTACTATTTTTCTAAATTTTAGGCTGTCGAAATATTTCGCAGATGCGCTCAGACGGTGAAATATTTACCAAAAATCGAGGATCTGAGAGAATTCATATGCAGAACCAGAACAGAAAAGGTAAACATTTTTTTTATTTATTTATAAATAATTAAATTAATACGTGTTTGTCACTAAAAATAATTTTTTATCGGCTTTAAGGAACACGAACAGTTTCTGAATTGCTTTGTTCCTGCCGTGAAAGAGGAAGCTAAAATTAAACATGGATTCATAGATGTTGCTAAGGTAATCGACGTATTGCATTCATATAAAGGAGCTTATTCTAAGAAAAACACTCGCATGTAATACGAAAATTAATATTTATCGCATATAATTTATTTCAGAATTGTTTGAAGAGCGTTTCGAGTCATCATTAGGAGATGGAGTCGCTTTAAAATTCTTCCTTTATTGATTTTGCTGTAATGTTATTAAAATAAAAGCTATTCGGATATCAAAGTTTAGTTTCCTACTTTATTTTAATTTACCTAAAATAAACAAAACTAAAAATAATCTTTTGAACGTTTTCTATGGAGAAACAAGGCAAACACGATCTCAGAGCATCCTTATGTGGTATAGAGTATCCGATTAACGTTATAAGTAATTAGTTTTATACTTAATAAGAAAACTGTCAATACAAAAAAGGTATAAAAAATTTTAATAAAATTATAAAATTCAATATTATAAAAACTGAATTAAAAAAAATATTAAGTTTTATAAATAATAAAACAGTAAATTTAGTTTAGAATAATCCCGAGAGATGGCGGGAGATGAAAGAGTAATTTTTAACATTCGGTTTCACGTTAGTCGCATTTGCTTAGTTAAGAATATGAATTTCTTTATGCACAGCGTAGCTTATTGAATACAAAAATTTCTGTTTTTTAAGCATGTTTAACATACAAACACGTCAAACCATTCAGAAAACTTCTTTCTCATAACTGGGAACAATAACAGTAAACATTTTTTTTTTTTTTGCGTGTATGTTAGTACAAGTTAATGATTAAGAATATAAATTATATGGGCTACAGAATTTAAAATAGCAAATTACACTTTAAAGTACGGTAGTTAATAAGAGAATAATAAAATATAGAATTTCGGAACAACAAGTAATTAGGCAAATCAGGAATTTTAATCGAAAAATTCGTAGAGAGAGAGAGAGAGAGTTAATGACATGGTATAGAATAATTGGTCTGTAGAAGTTCCAACTTGGTAAATTGATATTTGTGCATGTGAGTCAGCTAAAGTTGTTTCTAAAATATTAAAGTGGTAGTTAATTTTAAGTAATATTCTTTAAAATCGCAACAAACTAATTGTTTCGAAAATCGAAATCGTTAATTGCAAGCTAACTGATTCAGATCTCCAAATGGCTAAATAACTTATTGTAATTAATAGATTAACTACAGTCAGCTTAAACTATCGAAATACATCTTAAGTAGCGATTTATAAATAAGTAATTAAAATTTCAGTTCTAAAAATAAGGTCGACAAAGCTGAAAGTGGATCAAGTAAACTTGAAGATTATTTAATTTGCATAGTTGCATATAAGATACTTCGAGTTTAAGCAAACATGAAAATTAAGTTAAAAATCTATTAAATACTTCAGTACTTATTATGGAGCAGAGGTGGCGAATGTATGGCATCAGTGCTCAAAGTGGCAAATTGGCAAATTTTTGGGCAGGCAAAACTTGGAGCAGATATATTGTTTTTAAGTAAATCAACATTCGGTTCGGTACAAGAGGAGTAGTTTTTATAAAAGTTTAAGTTAGGTTAGTGTGCCGTATTGCTCAAGGGATATACTTTATGAAGTGGCGGCCATTTATAAGCCCATCATAGACTGGCAACACTCATAATGGGGTCAACCGGAAAGTTGAAGGATGGGGTTCAATGGGCCAGGCCCGGACTCCTCCTGAAATAATAGAAATGTGGGAAGCGGATTCGAACACGGATCCTCCAGAGTGGTAAACCACAGCTTTACCATGTCGACCATAAAAGTTTAGCCAATTTTGAACACTCGCTCTTAAAATGTTGGCCTCTCCTGCTATAGCCAAATCGCATAAGTTAGGATGTCCGCCAATTTTAAATGGATGATGATATGAGATTATTTATTCTCATTTTAAAACTGTTCTCGAGTTTTATAAAATTCAATCAAATAGTTCAAAAGTTATCAGAAAGAAATCTTCGAAGTTTGAATGTCTACCATTTTTAAATTGCCGTTTCTTGAAGATAAAAGGTTAATTGGTATGTCCTACAGATCATCCTCAATGGATTAACACTTCCTACTAAAAGTCATTAAAATCTAATAAATGATTCGGGATATATTAAGAGAATATTTGAAAAGTTTAAATGTCCTTTATGTTTAAATGGTTGAAACAAGAGAATTAAATATGCGCCTTGAACGGAAGAATATTACTAATGAATTTCACGAAAAGCTGCTTAACAGCACAAAAGTTATTAATGGCGAACAGATATCCATTATAATGATATTACAAGGCTCACTTTCCTCTAGAAAGTAGGCTAATAATACAAAATGTAAATGAGATTAAGAATAATTGCATTTAACTTGTTTGCGAAATAAGTCTTTTTACTGGATTGAGATAAGAGATATAACAAATGCAAAATCGATCTGTGTTACGTTGTTTTTTTTTCCGAATGGAAAAAATATAAAATTTTCTGCATCGGTAGTTAAATTTTGTAAAAATCAAATTCTAAGTTGAACACTATTATGTTTATTATCCGCGTTCAATCGATAACATCTTTCAAAAGTTACATATAAAAATATTTTAAATAAAACTTTAGATAGTAGAAACCGTATAAGTCCGATCCTTATGCTTGTAACTTGTTCTTGATAAACTCAAAATTTAATTGATTAATGATAAATAAAAACAATCATGAAAATTAATCGTTCTTTTTCAGTGTGGAATAAAATGATTATCATCAAATTCGTCTTCGATGATATAACCTTTTATCGAATTTTAAAAATCCATCAAATAGTTATAAAATTATAATGGATAACTTTAGAAGTTTGTATCTCCGCCATTAATAAATGACTAAATATATAAGACTCATCAATATCATTTTTAATGATATCGCTTTCATGCTAAATTTTGCAAAATGCCTTTAATTATTTCAGAAGATATTAAAAAGTCTGAATGACCACCATTTTTAATTAATGAGGCCAGCGTAGTGATCTTATGATTCACTTTTTTTGAAAGTAGATTAAACATCTCTCTTTCTTGAGTAAGTTACAAGCTTTTCTTATTGGTTGGTTTAAGGACCATGTGATTGCATTTCGATTACCTTCTGTTAATTTCCAGGTTCGATTCCTATTTGAAACTCTTGTTTCGAATAGGAATCGAACCCGGAACCTGGAAAAAATTCAATAGCTAAAAGTTATTTAACAATTCTACTCGGTAGTTAGAAGAAGGTTTAGAAAATATTTTTGAATAATTAAAAAAAAAAGTGTAAAGTGCTGGAAATAGCAAATGTGCAGCACAAAAATTGGCTATAAAATTCAAAGCATGAAAACAAGCAAAAATCTAATAGATTTCTACTTATATCATCAGAATAATTTAATGAAATAAATAAATGAAAATATAATAAAAATTTATTTTATAAATTATTCAATTGTTTAATGTCTATAATTTTTTATTGGCATCTCTCAATTCATGGTCTTTAGTCATTTTTGGAAATTTTATAAAGGAAATTTTATTCCTTTATATCAAACAATTTTAATGTTTGATATAAAGGAAAAAGTTAAACTGTTACTGAAAACTTAGAAAATCCCATTTATGCGTATAATATTTTTATTAGCTAGATTTTATTTTTCGAGAAACAAAACATTTTAGATAGCATAGTTCCAAAATTACAGAATGGTGAAAAAACTACTGAAGAAATTATGTAAAGTTAATGAAGAGTGTCTCGTTTAGATTCTGGTTCTGCAAACAAAATTAATTAACTCGTTTAAAGTTTACTTAAATTTTACTTCTGGACAAAATTCCAAAAGAATATTGGGTAACCTAGATCATCTTCAAATATATCTTTCGATACTATTTACGTATTAAATAAAAATTTAGACGTGTTAGAACTGTTGTTGCAATTTCTGAACGATTTTCTACCATGGAATAACATCATGTTTTGGCAATGTAAACCCGTAAATGAGCAAAATATATATAAATTATATTCACTGCAATACGCAACATTATTCGCTACTAGATCGGATGGAAATTAATGGGACAGATTGATAACAACCAGAACTAAGAATATCTTTATTTTAATGCACACGATAAATCAATATTAATATTGATTCAGTTTTAAACAACTCTTAATTACCGAAATGATTTGTTGAGTATAACTCATTTATTATATTCCTTGACCTACTAAAATTCATAATTTCTTACAGGTAATCCTTTACGCTTTAAGTAAATTCTTGACACGTAGATAATAATGGTTTATCTAGAAAGATGTTATCAGTAAAACGTTCTTAGAATTGAATAAATATCATTGAAAATGAAGAATGATGTTGAAATTTAATCGAGCATTCAACCCATTATATCCTAAACTCATTTAACAACAGTTGTGGCATATGGTGGGGATTTACATTATTCATTAATCAAATAGATTTACAGTTAATTTTGATAAATGCGAGATTTTTGATGCGTTGCTGGAACAAACTTAATAACTGTTTTATACTTTTAGCAATTTGATATCTTTAATAAGACGAATAAGATGTAAAAAATAAAAATATGTCTTTTATCATTATGTAAGGGGTGTACGAAATCTGCTAGGAATATCAAAAAAATTTTTTTGTATCAATGAAATTCATTAAGAATTAAATATAGATCACTCTTGATTTAAGATGAGTTCGGTTTCGAACCCTCCCGTAGTAAGTTGAAATGGTCAAAAAGGGCCAAAATTTATAGATTTTTAACATTTAATATTTACTAGAACACTATACACTCTCCTAATAAACATAAAGAACACAAAACTATAAGAATCAATACAAAACAAGGATGCTTTTCGTATTTCCTGTAGTTGAGTCAGGGATTCGAACCCATTTAATTGCATTGATCAATCACAGAATTAACAAATTTTATCACTGTCGCCAGTACGAGTGGTCGCAAGTCGAGGCAGTCGTAAGTCGATGATTACTCGCATTGTATTAAAACAGTATTGAATTCTTAAATTTTAGTACAAGTTTAAGTAATAATTTTGATCGGGATTTAAAATTATGTTGGCCATCTGAAATTTTCATATATGATCTAAAAACGAAAAATTATTAATGAATATTTATTTATCTGTATCAGGATATGCGCTAACTATTAACGGATCTTAATTTATTTTTAAAATATTGTTAATGCATAACAAAAATTATGTATAAAATTTTAAGTTGAATAAACAACTAAAAAGAATTCTGTTATAGTTTAGACTGTTAAACAAAATTTTCTAAAAAAGTTGAGCCACTTAAATTACTAATGGATTGTAATTATCGTGATAATGCGTGCATTTAATTGCTGCGATTTTCAGGGATATAAGATTTCAAAGATTTCTTCATAATAAATTACGGAACTATTAATAGGAGAAAATAATTTCGACACTGAAAAATTCTGTCTATAAATACAGAGAACACTGTTGAGAGTCAGATATCAACTGAGAATCAGTAAACAAAATGAAGACTTTCTTAGCTTTGGCTGCATTTGGAATCGCTATTTCTTCTATTGAAGGCTTTCACGTGGATGTTGCAGATTTGGATAAACAATATTGCGGTAAATATTGCCAAATTTTGTACTTAATTGTTTGATATCTTGAAGACAGGATGCATTAAGTTAGCTAACTATCACCTTATGTTTTTTACTTGCTTAGAACTCTACTATCCCGAACATTTTCGTTATTGCATGATAGAAAATGGAGCTGAAATGGTAAGAATTCATTTTTATATTTCCGAAACAAATTTTTGAAATAACAGTTAAAGTAAAAATATTTAGGGAGTTATATTATTCCGCAACTGCGCTCAACAAGTGAAATTTTACCAAACTTTGGATGAGTTAACTAATTTTACTTGCAAAACCAGAACTGATGAGGTAAATATTCACTTTAATAATTACGAGGCTACTAATATACATAATTTAATCCGTCCATATATGTTTACAGGAATACGCAAAATATCTGAAGTGCTTCGTTCCCGCCATGAATGCAGAAGCTCGATCCGATCCAAAACTTTTGGACATTGCTCAGGTAAAGAAGATAAATTGATTTTGTACTTTGAAGTATAAATAAACTAAATAAAATATTACCAGACTTAAAATATTTTATATTTTCCAGAAATGTTTGACAAAAGTTGCCAGTCAATAAATTATTATTTTGAATTGAAAAATTTTTACTGAAGAAATATGTTCATATTATTTGATCGATATTGTATCATTATTTAGATGAAATAAATGGATATTCATAACATTTTTCTAGTATTCTTAATTAGTCTACAATGGATTCCTTCTCGATGAGAAAGAAATATTTAATAACTATCTTAATTGAAATATTTAGACCGTAAAGTTTTTCACATAAATATTTCTACTACATAATGTTAACTTATATTTTAAACTTCAAATTTTATGTTTTTTAGCATAAGTAGAGAAATGCCTTGTGTATACACCATGGATAACAGTATAAGAGAGACTAAATATATGCTACAAATTTTATTATACAATTTTTCAAGATTTCTTCTTTTGTCTGAAGAATATGTCCAAAATCAGTTTTTTCGAAATTTCCAACTAAAAGTATCTTGAAATTTTATGAGAATATCAATGTTAACAAGATAAAATACGCTTAATAAATATAAATTTACATAGCTTCCTCCTGTTTTATTTTTTAAGCGATGAGTTCTAACTACTTACTTTTTTCATAATATACCTCTCCAAGTATATATTATAAGATGTTAACATTTTGCAAACCATCAATTATTTACGATTTTTATAAATTAAAAAAAATCCCGGTCATATATTTGATGCTTCAATAAAATCTATGGAAATATCTTATAAAAGTGAAATTTTCGTCGATGATTTCTTCTAGGAATGCCATAAGATGATGAAATAAAACACGTAATCATAATTCTTCTTCTAATTATAAATTAATATTTTAATAAGGAATTAAAGCATTATGAAAATATTTAGAATCAGTAGTAACTCGCAATGGAAAATTGTATATCAGTAAATATTATTTGGATTATCAAAAAAACAAAAGTATGACGTTTTTATGCTACCAGTTGGAAATTTTCATATAATTTTACCATCATGATAATAACTATAAGTTATTATCATGATGGCAAAAATCCTTTCTCCTTTATGCCAAGTTCCACAATGACATAAAGGAGAAAGTCATTTTTTTCAGGAATAAAATTTTATATAAAATTTAAACTGTTAGTGGCCTAAGACAGTAAAAAACAGCACCAAACTTCATAAATAAACTACTAAAGTATTAAAATAATAATATTTAATAAGTTTAACGATCTATTTTGTCATTAGCAGTCGTTTTGCCATAAAAAATATGTTTTTTTTTCGTTTATGGCAAAATAAACATAGGCGATAAACAAAAAATTTCTGTTAATGACACATGGTCACACTTCAAATCCTACACAGGTTCAACGTGTAATCGTGTCATTATTAGTTTGCCATTTCATCAATTTTCAATAAATTTTTAAGTATAAAAAATAAGAAATATCACTTTATTAATTTGCAGTGAATGCAATATCTTGGAATTTATAGGGAAAAATTTTTAATGTATTTATTGTATTATGTTATCAGATATATTAAAGGCATACGTAATTTATTAAAGATATAATAACTTATTTGAATTTACCTTTAATAAAACTTGTGCAAAAAGCATGATCTCAAAAAATGGAAAACTTTTTAAGATCCTACCTTTCGTACAAGTTAAGGTAGTCTACATTCTTTGAAGTTTCAGATATGCAAACTTAACGCATTTGCACATTTTGCCATATTGTGATATAGATAATTTAGATGGTTAATATAGAAGTAAACTTAAAGGCTCGCTTATTTATCGCTTATAACTCAATCCTCGATGCATCTCAACAGGATGGTAGAAAAACAGAAATGATCTTAACAATTTTGCCCATTGTGATGAGACAATGTATGCATCATATAAGAAAATTTACAGATATTTCTGACACTATCGATAGTAAGCTTAAATGTAATGTAATTTTAAATATTGAATATAATATAACCCTGTACTGTTGTACAGCGGTTGTAAAGAAGCGCCATCTCTTATAAATAAATGTCATTAAGTTGTTGCAAAACCAGTGCAAAATAATATATAATTTTAAATAATAAAAAATGGCATTTTTATAGTTCAATATCATTTAAAAGTTTAATTCTAATTATAGATTTTGTTGTTGTAATTTCATTTTAAATATTTTTCTTTTATTTAACAGTTAAAAAAAAAAATATTATTCGTGTGTTCACGTGATAGTAATAATTCGAATGTTAATTTTTGGCGGCGAATATTTATCTATATAAAAATATATTCGAATGAATTTTAAAATTTTTACAACTTTGTTTAAACATTAAAATATTTGAACAGTTTATTATGTAGATAAAATATGAACGGTTTAAAATTTACGAGATTCGTTGGAAGCCATTTTGTTTCAATATGGCGTCTAATTTATCATTTTAAATTGCGATATATGTTTCAGCTCGGAATTAATATGATCCAAATTTTATATATAGATTATTTCTGAAGAAAGTAATCCTTGTCAACTAACTATTTTTTTCTTTTTTTTTTCAAAGTGGAAATCTATATATATATAGATTTTTTTTTAATTTCTGAAAATAAAATATTAAACTTTGACTTTCTATATTACTCTTAATATTTTGAAATTTTGGAGAAAATGGCTAGATTTTCTTCAGTAATCATTGTAAAAATTTATAGAGCAAGAAATTCTGGTTGATATGTTGCAAGAGTACACTCAGAAAATTAGAGGTTGAGCCGTATTGAATGAATAAACACTACATAGTTAGCAGTATTGTAAACATTCATAAAATCAATGATGTTTAGCCGATGATAGATCACTTTCCAGTTTCTCTGCGCTTTGTAATGTGTTGAATATATATATATAGGTTAATAGCAACTTAATATGCATAATATATATTTGTAACCATGGGAAGATCGTTAAATTAATCAAATAATTAATTAAAAGACTTAATTAAGATTATATATATTAAAAATTCGATTAAGCAACGACTATAATATTGGTTATAACAGAAATAACTTCCATCTTATTACTAAGATATTAATAATCTGTCTACTAATTGCTTTATCAGCTTGATTATAATTAAGCCAACAATATAAGATTTTAACTGTTAATATATTGTATTTAGTAAGGGTTTTAAGCGTGTTTTCCTAAGAGAAAAGCGATATTTATAAGATTACTGTTGTTTTTTATGACTTTTCAGGAAAGAGATGTTAAATCTTTCATATTCTTCAAGTTCGATCTCGTTCTTTCATTCACGACAAAATGGCCGATGTACAGCATATAATATTTGTGCCTTTAAAAATTTTTGTATTATAAGTATATGTAGTAAAATAATTTTTCAAAGAGAGCATTTTGTGTATACAGTAGAACAAAAGTGAAAATTTTAGCTTTCGAGAAAAATTCTAGTTATTCAAATTTATTCGTTCGCTTATTACTAAAATAAATGTAAAAAAAATAATCCGATTTAATTATTCATACGGTATTTATAGTTTTATTGGATATGTTTTTCTATACGTGATTTAATTATAATTTTTCCATAAATAAAGACGATTTAATAAATAAGCAATGCATCCATGTTTAAGACATAATGATCAAGAGTTATGCTAAGAATTATCTAACTATTCAGCAATTTTTTAATTCTTTGGAACTACATATTTTATTGTATATCATTATTAACAAAAATTTTATAAGTTATATCTAAAATATTTTATATTCGCTAATTTATTATTGGTAATCAAAAAAAATCCAAAATTTGTAAGACCAACTGGATGAAGTCATTTGTGAATAATGATATCAAGTCGTCTCAAAAGTAATCTATTTTTCTTTTACTGTACTTGTTCAAACGTGTCTCAGCTTGTCTAAACATGAATGAAACTTTCGCAGCATTGGAAGAGTGTTATTGATTCAAATGGAGAATATATATATTTAATTGAAATTAACAAGTGATTCATCTTTTATATCCTTTCAAAATTTTAAAGGTAAAAATGACATTACTTTTGTGATGACCTGTTATAGTTTGATAAAGTAAGAGTAGCAAGAAATAAATCAGTTTTTTTAAACTATGTATTGCGTAACAGTTAGTATAAATAATTCCATAATTTAATATTTATAATTATAACTTTATTTAAATAAAAAAAAATACAGTTTCCTTCAATAAACAGTTCAGTCTTGCTTTTTGATTATTGACGACTTGCGATTTTAAACATGCATTTCTGCAAAAAAATAAAATTTTTGAATCAGTATAATGAAATAATAATAATTTTGGATGTTTATTAAAAGAGAGATATTATTTTTACCTGAGTTATATCTAAAAATTTTGGATCGCATCGAGCTTCTGCATTCATAGCTGGTACGTAACATTTCAGATACTTATCATATTCCTTCGAATGAAAAAAAAAAAGTAAAATTTTAAATGAGAATTAATCAAATGATAAACTGTGTGCAATAAAAAAAAATACCTCTTCAGATTTTGTTTTGCAGATGAAATTAGTTAGCTCATCCAGAGTTTCGTAAAATTTTACTTGTTGCGCGCAATTGCGGAATATCTGAACAGCCTATATATATATAAATACATAAAATTAGAAAATAATTTAATTAGTATTTTTGTGAGTTTAGTGCTAAAAATGCGAAATCTTACAATTCCAGCTCCATTTTCTATCATGCAATAGCGAAAATGTTCAGGATACTTTAAATCTGAGAGTAAATGGTTGTAATAAATTAAAATAATAAATTCTTCACTACCAATAATTAAATTCACTATCACTCTCTACTCACCACAGTATTGTCTATCAAGATCAGCCACAGTAATCGCAAAGCTTACAATAGAAGGGATGCTGATGCATACTGCAACTAAAGCTAATACGATCTTCATGGTTGTTGCTCTTTTTACTGTATCTATGACTGATGCAGATTTTTCCGATATTTATACTGTTTCGCCTTTAACTACCCGACAATGGTTCGATAATTCTAATAATCTCTTCTATAAAATCCGTTAAAATAACCTTGACCTATAATCGTCTTAATTTTACGGTTGCAGATTGTGCAGATGTCAAGTATTCTCGGAAACGACAAGTCGAACATATGGATGCCAATCAAAAGTCGACATTTAATTATTTAAATTGTAAGCTTATTATGTCAGAAATAAATATAGTTAAGAATGAATACTTTGGTATATTTTTAGACACCTCAGATAAAATTAATTTGCGTGTTTAAATGAATGTTTTTTTAATGATTTGAGAATTGTAAATATCTTTGGGATATGCTCGAATAAATAATCTCGAAGGACATCTTTGAAAGCTTTAATGTATTGAGCAAGACTGCATACATTGCAAAGCCCAGAAAAAATAGAATCGATCTTCTTCTCCTTTTGTATGGTAAGCTTGGTGGCTAAATTATGATTGCCCCTTTCCCCTCCAATAAAGTACTAAGGGAGTCGTACTGGGCCAAAATTAAATGCAGTACGGCTCCCTTAGTACTTTATTTGAGTGGAAAGGGGCAATCAAAATTTAGCCACCAAGCTTACCATACAAAAGAAGAAGAAGATCCCCCTATCGATCGATTCTATTTTTTCTGGGCTTTGCAATGTATGCGATCTTACCCAATACATTAAAGTTTTCAAAGATGTTCTTCGAGATTATTTATTCGAGGGGAGATCGAGACACGCAAAATATCCCTAATGAACTAGAATCAAAGATCAAAGGTTAACGAGGTATACACGCATCTAGCATAGGTAGCATAGCACCGGAACAGGACGCGTCGCACTGTAGCGAAGCGAAGCACAGTATCAAATCATATGCAATGTGAAGCTTTCAGCCTCTATATCTCGTTAAACTTTGACCTTTGACCCCTACTTCATTAGGGATATTTTGCATACCTCCATTTTGCCCGGAGAAATGGTACCTCCCTATCGGTTGGTACCATTTTCCCGGGCTTTGCAGTCTACGCAATCTTACCAATGTATTGATTTATTAATATTATTTTAAGAGAAAACGTAACGAATATTTAATTTACGAAAATGTCAAAGAAACATTACTGTTACTAATTAATAAAATCGCATTTTTTCCTTCCAAAAATTTGGAAAACTTGTTTAACTGTGACTTAAATTATTATTATTTTTTTATTAGAAAATATATAACTTTGAAACTTATCTCAATTTAATCAATCCTATTCGCTTTTTTTGTGGTTACATAAAAATTAAATTGGACTAATAATTAAATTATTAAATAAAAATTACAATTTGCAAAGTTAACAGAGATAGTCGTTGCATCGTCGTCGATCGATACTCGGTTACCATATTGATAACAAAGTACAGAATAGTAGCGCCATCTATGAAAAACAATAATTATTAAATAAGTATTCTCAGTTTATCTCATAAATTCCTTTATTAAATTAATTAATTTAATTATTTATTTGAATTCAAATAAAATTTATACGAAAACAAGCATTTGTACATATTAATGAGAATTAAAATTATTGTCATGTGATATATTTCTAATAAATTGAAACAGGTCCATGATGTAAGGATAAAACTTTCCAACATCGAGATAGATATTATGCTTTTTTTTCTTGCTTATTAACTTAGGCCCTTTCTAATTGGTGATTATTAAGTTATAGATATCTTTAGAATCCTCCTGAAAAAATTTTAGAAGTATGGGATGCAAGAATTTAATCTGGATCTTCCAGATGACAAGTCAACACGTAACCATGCGGCTATCGAATAAATCTTTACGTGCGTGTGGAATTTTTTTATATCTAGGTATACTGCATATATAATTTATATAAAAATTTCATAGTAATGGAATGCATGCCCTCAAAAAAGGTCTTCAAGTTATTATATCGCTTTTTACTCTGTGGATAGTGTGTAGCGAGGCATTCCAGTGCCCACCATGTACTGCTCACATTTATATGTAAGATCACGGCCCAAACTTCCTTATGAAAATATTTGGAGGCGTGGGCAGAGTGGAAGCTCAGCACCATTCCACATGTTGATTTTTGATTGCGCTTCTAAAGTTTAAAGATAAATATAGAGTTTTGCCAGACTTAACCGGTAACTTGGCAGTACTATAAACAGAAAAACCATTTATGCAGAGAAAACCGGACAGACATCAACACTATTCAGAAAGAATGCTGGACAGGTGGCCTATATTTAGATATAAAAAGAGTTATTAGACTTATTTCCGCTTATTGAATATCTTTCTTGTAATATTCTAAAATATTCTCTCCAAAAAAACGTTCAAATGTTCTGAAACTTTTTGGCCACCAGAATTTATTTCCCTATCCTAGTTTGGCTACCTCTAAGTGAATTCTATATTTATATCATAGCGACGTTCTAAATTATATTTGTGGGATCACTTCTCAACTGTTTATAAGAGTAATAATCAATTTTTTTTTCTTTCGAGTCTGAAGTATTCCATGTTTTCGTTAATAATTTTACATTTGCGTATTCTTCCTTGCTAAATTCCCGGCTCGTGATGTTTTTAAAATGCTATCAGTGATAACATAAAAAACGAATTATTTTTTTTTTCTACACTTTATTTATTAATGAATTTCTGATTTGATTCGGGATCTTACTGTAGCTTTTCTTTAGCTACAGTAGTTTTCTGTAGCTTTTCTTTATGTTTTTACACCATCATAGCTACTAAACCGCCTACATTTGTCTTACGTTTTGTCAAACATTGTCGCGTGTCAGCTTTTCTGTAAGGCAATTAGTTGTGCAGAGAAGTAGCAGGTAAGGCAATTCTGAAACATGTTTAGTCGATTATCTCGGAAATGGTGAATCCTATCGAGGTGCATCGAGAGAATCTTTTAGATGTAATTTTTAATGCTCCTGAAGAATACGGTCTCACATTTTTGGAAATCACAAAGCATCTATCATTTTTGGGATAAAATCCTCCCCGAACCCTCATATTTCCCCCCCATAGTCACTATCACAACGATCCATATGCCAAGTTATTGCAATCTTCCAACTAGTTCCCTATGCCAAATATCATAGAAACTGAAAAAAACGTTTTCTTCAAATAACACAAAAAGTTCTTTAAATAACGCATCTTATAATTCGGAAACAAAGCACTTTAGAGGCCCTTTTGACTAGGAGATAGAAGGACTCAAAAATGGCTTCTTTTTAGCCCTTTTACCTCCCCTATAAGTTTGTCCACATCGTTCCAGAACACTCTATAGATATGTATACAGGTTTTGTTTGTTTTAGATCAAGTTTTTATATTTATCAGATAAAATTTGGCTACCTCTGTCACTACAATTTTTTTATTATTATAATTTCTTTATCAAAGAAAAAATTTTCTTTGCTTGATAGGATTTTATAATTTTTTTTTCCTTGTTTTTTCATTGGATTTAGAAATCCGATATTTTAATGATTTTATATCTCATTCTATTTTTATCTGTAGTTTAAGGACGATTTAAGGTAAATGAGAATATAAATCGATATTTCTTCACAGATAGGTAAACTATTACATAGAATTTAAATTAAATTAGAAAAAAAAATTCCTGTTAGCACGAGAATAATAGTTTTCAGAAAAATTTCAGAGAAAAAAATAAAAATAATGTTATAATGACAGATAAAACTAATAAAGTATGACAAATTATATATAATAACAACAATTGATCATGTTTTACTTTATTATAAGTAGTTCAGGGTCTTCACCCGTAACATAATTGGTAACAGTGATATATAGAACTGTTCTTAACATGATAATCATCATTTAAAAACTAATTAACCGCTATTGATTTTATTAAACGTACTTACGAACTTGATCACTGTTTTAGAATTTACTGCTACACGTATAAATAAATCAAGAACATCAAACATAGAATTCGAGTTATTTCTAGATACTTAATCAATCGAATTTCCTGATAATTCGTTATCTGATTTATCTTTGAGTAGTTATGGTGCGATTTAATGCAATCATTTCTATACTTATAAATTGCAGAGATTATAGGTCGAGGATTTTTATTGTTTTTCTTATAACAGGATAGTATCATTTTATCGAAAATTCATTGAGACGTGACTAAAATTTCGAAACTTATTGACTATAAATTAGAATTCGGAAGGAATAAAACGATAGAGAAATAACTACCACCGAGAATTATGAAGAATCTTGCAGTTTTAGTTACTATCTTTGTTGTGGCTGTTGTATCTTGCATCGAATGTTTTCAGATTTATGTCGATGATCTGGATAGACAGTATTGTGGTGAGTTATACGTTTCAAAATGAAGAATATAGATAAGCATTCAAAATTTATTACTTATCGCTATAAACTATCACTGGCAGGTCTAGAGTATCCTGAAGAATTCCGCTATTGCATGATAGAAAACGGAGCAGGAATAGTAAGATTATATATTACTTTATTATCTTAATATCGAATAGGAAGGAATTATAATTTTCTACATTAATTAGGCTATTAAATTATACCGCAACTGTGCCCAGCAAGTGAAGTTCTTCGAAACTTTAGACGAACTGACTAATTTTACTTGCAAAAGTAGAAGTGAAAAGGTAATTGTTTCAATATCTTGAAACGACACACTTAATCTGTTTCATTAATACTTAACTCTGTTTTATAGGAATATCAAGATTATTTAAAATGCTTTATTCCCGCTATGAAGGCAGAAGCGGAAGCAGATCCAAAATTTTTGGAAATTGCTCTAGTAAACTCTTTAATAATAATATTTTTCATATCACGATCGATTTGCTTTCCCTACCTTCTTATAAATAAAAACATATTGTTTTATAAATCCATAATAATTTATAAAAACATAAATTAGTCATACTTTCTATAAGATAGATTTATAGACTATAACGTTATTTTTTTTAATATTATCTAAATTTTTCTAAAATTTTTAATGGTAGCATTTTAAATTTTAATTATTAATTTATATATTTTTTTTTTTTTGATATTTTCAGAAATGTATCACAAAGGCCGAAAATCATAAATGAAACTATCTACACATAAAATACGTTGATAATGTCATATAATGAATAAATAAATAAATATTTTTATAACTGTTTTTTTTTATTTGTTAAAGTAATTTAATGGTGATGGCATAATTTAAAATACTCATTCGCGAAATAAAAGCAAAATATTCGTTAATGCTCATCAAATAAAATTTTTATATATGCAAAAAATGTTAGGATTGCATACATTGCAAAGCCCGGAAAAAATGGTATCGATCGATAAGGGGGTCGATACACGAAAAATATCCCTAATGAATTAGGGGTCAAAGATCGAAGGTTAACCAGATATACACGCGTCTAGATAGCATAGCAAGGGAACGGGACGCGTCGCTCCATACTGTAGCGAAGCGAAGCACAGTATTAAAACCATACGCATTGTGAAACTTTCAGCCTCTATATCTCGTTAACCTTTGATTTTTCACTCCTAGTTCATTAGGGATAGTTTGCATACCTCGACTCCCCCTATCGATCGATACCATTTTTTCCGGACTTTGCAATGTATGCAATCCTACCAAAAAAATAGGTAATAGTATTCTTAGGGAAGTACGCAAATTCGGACAGTTAAACTGAGAGGACAGTTATACAAACATAATTCATAAGCACTTTATATACTGTAGGATTTTGGATAGATCTTTTTTTATATGTATCGGATATCGATTGTGACGTCATATAGCTTGCAGGTGTCATACGCAAAACATACGAACAATAGTACAAGACTTTTTTCACCGATAAATTTGTAATTATAATCGTCTTGTGATCATCTTTAAGAAAACAAAAACCGATAAACTATTGGATCTTCGATCAGTTAAATAAATGATAAAATAATATAAAGAAGTTATCCTTTTAGCCCTTGTTAAAATTAGGATTAAATTTTCCGTTTAGCTTTATTTATTACTTTCGTTAGCTTTTATTCTACATCACATGCGATCATTTTACGTTTATTTTCGGAAGAGGGCGATAATTTTCGTCTTGTCGCCCTCTTTCGAAAATAGAATCGAACGATAGCAGAAAGACTTTTGTGAGTTTCCAAAAAGAATTGCTCTCTTATCTGGCGCAGGACTCAAGATATGGATTTTTTTTAAACATGTACAACTGTAAAGAATTGCGCTTACCGATAGCATCGCGCCATGTGCCGCCATCTGTCGGCGGCAAAAAATTATTTTGCCTATTTTCGTATTTTTCTCTCCCCTATTTTACATCTCATCACTTCCGATCTTCGGTTCTGCCTCATCTTCCCAATGCATCTTCTTTCGTTTTTTTCTCAACCTATTTCTGTTATCTGACTTTAAATGAGATTCGTAAGCGGCTATTTCTAATCTGCAGTCTATCACCAAACCAATTATTCTACGCTTTCAATTCAAATGTATATCTTCGGAAATGATATTTGACTCGTCTGTGCGCCGGATACACTGGCGCATATGCAATTTCTAACATGCAGACGAATGCCTACTGTGAATGACGAACAACTTGTTTCGGAGTTATTATCAGTCGCGCGTCAATGACTTCCGCGACGCGTAGCGCTCCCGAAGTTACGAGCTATATATACGACGATATGTATGATTTAACACCGTCTTCTTCGTCGCTTTCCATCCCGCTAACTGCGCGGCTCTAATCTGAAATTAGAAAATATTGTGTTTTATATATTGTTTCGCGATCACTCGCTGCGTGATTGGCGTCACGCATTACATATGGACCATAATATAGATATACAGGGTGTAAATTATCTCCTTCAAAAAAACTACACTACGATGTAGATGACATTCAGGCGATTAAAATGATA
>WUQG02283941.1:0-19681 GCA_011317285.2 Androctonus mauritanicus | reverse complement strand
TCAGTTTTTGCGTATTGTACGAAAGCCGAACCTTTTCCGCTGATGTCAAAACCTTTTTGTCATAGACTGTACATATTTGTAATATGGTGTGAGTGTATTTATTAATTTGTGTTTGGTTGCAAGCTTTTGATGTATTATGTTTGCTACTTGGTTGTCTGTGCAAGTAATCTGTTTTTGCAAGCAGCTTGCAACCCGACGTAATATGTTTAATCGTTATTATTATTATTATTTAATATTAAAATAAATAAACAGTTTTGCAACCTACAAATCAATGCTTTGTGACCTCACAAAAATTAGAAGAAAAATGATTAATTATTCAATTAAAAAATTATGTTAAAATTTGTTATAGGAGTGTATTTATATACAGATACAGTTTTAAACGATAGCAACTTTCTAACTCTCTGCTAGCGTGTACACTTGACTTTTGAAGGTAATGCTCCAGTGAAGATGCCTGCCACCAAATGTCAGTTCGAACCTTACGCTTGACCAATGTTTAATCTCTCATTAACAAACTAATTCATTAATTTTACAGTTCATACAGCGATTGTTTTAATGAAACACTTGATAGAATAGATTATTCGAGAATTAAATCGGCGACAATCAACACTAGAATATTTTATAAGCAACAGTTTTTCCGTACGGCAATTTTCCTTTTTTATTTTTTTCCTCCTTTCCACTCGTTTAGAGCGATTATATTGATAAATCTTATATAAAAAAAATTTCTGGAGTACGTTCAATAAAAAGTTTCCAAAAGTCGAAGGTTAGGAGTAAAAAAACGAAAAAAAAGTGGAGAACTGACAGAAACTGTTTAGAATCTCCACCTTCTTTCGACTATCCGACAAGCAACTTTATTGACAGAAGGACAAAGGTCAGCAAACAATTTTTTTTCCTCTTGCTCATTTTCGGTAGGAATGTGTCAGTTTGGAACTTCTGATGGTCTGTGGTATTATTTCCCATCAGAATACTGGATAAAATATAGAAATCGCCGAATATAAACAAGACTTTTCGCACATCATTAGTTGCATAAACACTCCAGATATTGGACAATCAATAGCAGTGAAGTTTATCTGACTTCCTGGCAGAAGATATTGGTTGTTATCATGAAAAATTGAATTTCAGACAAGCATCTTATCTCATTTAAAACCGAATAAAATCTTTTCTCAGTCGTTTCGGATGGGAATTTACAAACTTGGTAATATGGTACAGATACAAATGCCATCGAAACAAGTATAAATCATTAAAAAATATATATATCAATGGACGAGAGCATCGTTAGCATTCGTGTTTATTCGGTCCACTTGTATACAGTTTCAATTATTAATTAAGCAAGTGATCATTTGTCAAACAACTGCCAGACTAGTTGAACGAGTCATCAATCAACAACTGATGCCAATCACACGCTGATATTATAATAAAGCTTTTTTATAATCGTGCCAAAACCGAATTTTCCCTCTTCCCATAATGGCCGTAACGAATTTTATAGTTTAATGATAAAAAAAAAAAAACAGGGATGCACACCACGAACAAAGAGATAATTTTCGTTAAAAGAAAGTGGAATTTTCTGCAATTCCTCCTAAATAATTTAAGGAAAATTAGATTTTTACAAAAAGTTTTTCGATTAGCTTTCGGTTGTTGATCGAAAAGTGAAGTCTTGCGAAACGGAATCGATCAAATTGTAAACCCGATGGAAACTATTGTTCTTACAAGTTTTCCCCCAACTTCTTAAAACTTCCGGAACTAATTACAAAAGATATCCGAAAATCGATAAAAATTGCAGTTTAATATCCTTTTAATTTTAAACCATTCTCTCTCTCTCTCTAATGTTGAATAAACCCAAAACAAACTTTCGAAAAAAAAAAAATTTTTTTCTTTCTTTCTTTCTTTCTTTCTTTACACGGAAATTTCGAAATGTTTGCCATTCGTATAATTCCTTAAAAAGTTCCAAAATGTCTCATCAACAGAATCGCTGGTGGTCAAAATTAATTATAAAACGTATTTAAATCGTTAAAATTCTGTTATTCTTGCGGGTTTGTTTTAATAGTTTCTGTCACGCAGTATAGCTTTTAATACATTGCTGACTTTTTTCGCTGATTTACATAATCTTGTTGATTGAACACGTTTCACGCATTAAAAATTTAAATCCCGAATTAGAAAGATTTTTTTTATTGTGGAAAATGATTCGAATTATTTTAATTATGGTTATTTTTATAGAAGATTTTAATTAATGTCGAAACGAGGGATTATTCTGCTCTTTTTTTTTCCACGATACAGGGATGCAACTGGCAATTAAATTTTTGCTTAATCTACCTTTTTTTTTTTTTTATGTTAAAATTTTGCCAGGTAAAAGAAAAAAAATTCGTTTCTGTTTACAAAAATGAAGCGGAAAATAATATTTCAAAATTTAAAAACAAGTTTTTTCCGTCAGCATTTGAGGGAATAAAACAGGAAACATCGACTGTAGTTTCGCGTTAGTTCTTGAAGAGAACGGAAAAAAAAAAATCGCATATTTATGTCGAAAAATATAAGGAAAGAAGCACTTAAAGTGAAATTTAAGAAAACTATGCAGTTTTAAGTATAAATTTTTCATTTAATGCTGTTAAAGCAATAGTAAAAAAAAAAAAAAAAATGATGATGGGCTCTTCGAATTTTTCTTGTAAGTTCGCCAAGCAATCTGAATATCACTACAGGAAAAAAAAATGCATTCTATAAATATTCTAACGTAATATTTTCTTTTAATAGAAAACTTAAAACAAAAACGAAAAAAAAAATTCTTAATGGTGTCGTTGATATATGCGAAAGAAAAAAAATAAAATAAAATGGCGATGTAAAAATAAAAGTTCGTGTTAGTTAAGATAACAATTTTTCTTTAATAAATAGATATTCTACTACAGTTTAAAAAAAAAAAGTCGAATATTTTTTATATACGGTACTTTCTATCGAAAAAAAATCGTTTCTGAAAAATTATACATTGGATTATATTAATCCACCTAGTCAAACTATCAATATTGGAAGATCTTATGGGAAATAAAAGCTACTTCTGCTTTATCAGATAGCTTATAATCTTTATCTATCGCGATCTTATTTGCTATAAGAGCTATTTTGACCTTCTGGCTATTCTTATCGCCCAGGTCTGCTAAACATTTTTTTTTCTCCAATAGGATATTTTTCTTCCCAATGAAGAAAAATGAGAACTTATTGATAAATAAGAAATTATACTTATTTTGACGACTATGAGTCATATTATTTTATTTTACTTTATTTTTTTACTTTTCCTAAATTAGAATACAATCTCTTTAAGTAAAATAGATGCATATAGTATTTCAAGTACAAAAATGGAGTTAAAAATGTTAACAATAAAAATTCACGGCGTAGTTCGAGGCAAACGAGATGCTTGTTGATCTTGGGCCGATTCAGATTGGTGATTGTTACGGAATATAAGTGACGGAAAAATTTATTTAACGTTCTTGAGTTGTTTCGATAATGTTACTGCACTAGTATCATCATCATCGATACCATTTTTCCTAAATTATAACGCAACCTCTTTGAGTAAAATAGATGTATGTGATATTTTGAATACAAAGTTGAAGTGAAAAATGTTAAAAATAAAAATTCACGGCGTAGTTCGAGCCAAATGAGAGGCTTGCTGATCTTTGGCCGATTGAGATTGGTCATTGTTACGGAATATAAGTGATGATTAAATGTTCCTGAGTTGTTTCGATAATGTTACTGCACTAGTTTAATCGTCATCGATACCTTTTCTTTAATGTTCAGAAATGTCATTCAAGAAGAAAGGCAAATGGCTAAAGAGAACGAAGAAAGGCGATGATGGTAATAAGCTTTTATTTTTTTTTATCTTTCATCTGATAGATCATTTGAATCATCGATTTTTTCGAGAAAGATCGTACAAGATCCCTTTAGAAATCCAAAACGTAAATGTCGTTAATTTACGATTTAAAAAGAAAAAAGAATCCGAAAACGACTATATCTGCGCTGATAAATTATTAGTTTAATTTGCGATGACAGTAGTGAGAGATAAGAGAGAGAGAGAGAATGGCAACGAGTGAAAATTCTTACTAGGGTATACATACAGTATATATATCTGTGGTGGCAATCGAAGTTCAAACG
Source organism: Androctonus mauritanicus (assembly GCA_011317285.2). Lineage (NCBI taxonomy): Eukaryota > Metazoa > Arthropoda > Arachnida > Scorpiones > Buthidae > Androctonus > Androctonus mauritanicus. Next base: position 15,556 of record WUQG02283941.1, on the reverse strand, counting down.
ATTTTCGCTTTAAAATTCGAGCAGAAAACGTTGATCGTTCCTATAATGCAATTCACTGCACGTTTTCCGAAGGTTAGAGCCGATAGAAAAAAAAATAAAAAATAGGATTACAAAGCTGCCAATGTTAAAAATTGGCTATTGGATATCCACTTCCTTACAGGACTATTAACTTGCTTGGAAGAATTTAAATAACAATCCTCAATCAGTACTCTTTTCGGATGGAAAATAACCAAGAAAATTTAATTCAAAATGTGGTCATATCGACGCCATTTTTGACGCAAAGAAATTTATTCGAATTATTTATTTATTTTGTCAATTGCTATTGTTAAAGTGACGTAACAATATGCAAATTTGTTCCCAACTTTATAATTGGACTGGAATTATTAACGTAGCATTCGTCGACCAATATTTTTTTTTTTTTTTACGAATATAAAAGAAAATATTATCTTCTTAAGAATCACTTTCGCAGAAAACGTTCGAAATGCTTTTCTAAAAATATAAAATCGGATTTATATGTAGGACAATATATTTGCTACGTACTTTTTTTTATTTTTTCGGTTATCAAACAAGAAATAAGTCCGCCGTAATGTTTTCATCCGAGAATTTTACGAGATTTGAAAGCGAAAATATATAAGAACAACCAATATCACAAGGCGCTATCCATTTTCATCGTTATAAAAAAAAGGAGAATAAACAAAAATACGAAAATGGGCATCAAAGTGAATGTTTTATTACTATTTTTCTTTTTTTTTAACAGACATTAATTCGCGCTCTCTTAAATGCAGATAAATTATTCTACGTTTAAAAAGATTTCCAAGGGAAGAAATCGTTTATTTGCACCTTTTATAACCTATAATTTATTTTTAAATACCGATCATTTTTTTATTACGCTAACTTCACGTCTCGAATAACACGAATTTAAACCGTTTTAAAGCGCTAAATAATTAAAAAAAAAATACAGTTTACTCGCCTGCATAATTTTAATCACCCTTGTTTTTAACTAAGATATTATGGATGTGTCGAATTTCTTTCGATATTTTCTAATTATTTGTGTTCTTCTTAGATATGTACTTGGAAGGTGTTAGTTCTCTTCTTCCGATAAATGTCAACCTATGGAATTATGTAGATTTCTATCGTTAAAAGGTCATAAATGCATTTAACTATCTTCGCATGCTTTATGGATGGTGACGTTCTTGCCTTACTAACTCGACAGAAAGATTTTTTAAATAAATATTAACGTTATGTACTGCTCTAAACAAAGATATTATAAAAAGTACTTGGATAAATCAACAAATTTAATGCAATTTTAAACGTTAACAAGTGCATTTTTATCTATATTTAAAGATATCAATTCGTTCTCAATCTGCTGTTGACAGCTTGTTTACAACAGGAATTTTTTTCTTTTAATTAAGTCTTAACGAAGTGATAAAAGTTCGTTAAGACTGCTGACGATAATTATGAACATAACATATTAATTTGGAATATTAGTAATAAAAACTTAACTAATTACGTGATGAAATTCGCTTATCTGAACAGCATCGCGACAAAAAAACAAGCAGTTCTGGAACGAACTAATCGCTTACTTTCCGAAAGTGTCCTTTATTTTGGAATGGTTAAAGATGAGGGATTAAAATATATGTCTCCAAAATCATCTTCGATGGCATAACCTGCAGATTGAATGTCATAAAAATCTATTAAGGTTAAGTTGTATCAGTTAAGCAGCCGTATCTCAGTTGGAATATTCTGTACATGAATGGAAGCCACTTTTAGAGACTACCAAACGCTGGCCAACACCCGTGATGGGGTCAACCGGAAGTTTAAAGGATGGGATTCGATGAACTGTATCCGGACCCTTCCTAAAAACTGAACTTGGGCCTTCGAAAATGGTAAACAAATGCTTTATCACGCGGCAAAAATCCATTAAATAGTTCCGCAGTGAAACCTCAGAAATTCTAACATTACCCACTTCTAAAATTAACGAATATACTAAATTAATTAACCCTATTTTAAATTCCTTCTTTAATGGTTTGACCACTCTGCTGAACTTCATAAAAATCAATTAAACAGTTCAAAAGTTATTAAGGAGCAGAAGCCTTTGAAGTTTGAATGTGTGCCATTGCTAAATGATCGAAATATGTAGAGTTAATTAATACACAGTATTACCAAAATCATTTTCAACGGGTTGATATTTATGCTGAATTTCATTAAAATCTAATAATTACCTCAAGTATATTAAGAGTACGTTAAGTGAGTTGAAAAGTTCGAATATCCGCCATTTTTAAATGGCTGAAGCTGCTATAGATTATACAGTATTAACGCAACTTTTAACAGTGGAACATTAATTCCAAATTTTATGAAAATTTACTAATTAGTTCGAAAGTTATTAATAGAGACTGGCAGAACAAAGGTGATCTTATAAAGCTCACTTTTTTAAAACTATCTTTCTTTCAGACTACTTTCCTCTGGAAAGTAATTTAAAACTAAACTAAAAAGCTTCATTTCCCTTCGGTAAGTAAGCTATAAAATAAAATTTATCTGTTGACTTTTAGGAAAAACATAAAACAATATTTACGGTTTTAAAATTAAATTATTAAAACTTTCAGATTTAAAAAAAAAAAAAAAAAAATGGTTGAACATTACCAACTTTCCTTTGCTCTATCCACGTTACTTTTATTCAATGTCTGAACTTTAAAAATTCATTTTTCTAATACCCAAAGCCTAAAATTTCTTTCTTTAATGTTATCTCTATGGTCGAAAGCCGTTTCTTCTTGCATTATCATTTTCTTCTCCGCATGCAAAACAGTACGCAGTATATCGTAAAAGAGACCCATTGGAGAAGATAAAACAGAAAATGCTAGCTTTTTACCATGTGCCAGATAAAATATGTGATATCCAAACATAAATAAAGCTAACATAAACTAAAACTAAAACATAAATAAATCATGAATGTAAGTACTGTATATAAGCAAGTTGAGAAAGAGGATATAATGCAGTATAGCATTACGGTGAAAGCAAAGAAAAATATTATTGCATAAATTTCTTAAGTTTAAAAGAAAAATTTATACGAGAAAGAAATATAACTAGATTAAACTATATATTATGGTTATAGAAGTAGCTAGGTTTTTAATTTTACCATAAAATACGGCAAAACGCCGATGAAACGACGTGATTTAGATGCACGAAAATCGATACGTTCCTCTACGCAAAAACATTTTTATTTTCACACGATTCTGCAAAAAAAATGGTTTAAAAAAACTACTTAAGTAGTAGTGCAGTAATTAGTGTTTAACGTCCACAATTCAAGAATGCCGTTTATCAATTAAAATAATGTTAAATTCGTTACGGTTTATCGGTAGTCGGATTACTGGTAACAGTCGAGTATAGAATACGAGATAAAACTGCTCGTTTTCTTTATTTTGGATTTTTCTCGAAAATTATAACTTAACAACAGATAAGCCCCGAGCAATTTAAGAATCGCTAGATAAAACTAATGTTTTAATTTTGAGTAGTTTCTTTAATGGTACTTGTATAGTGGATAACGTTAAATAATTCTTTTGTGTGCAAGATGCCATTAAAAGTCTTTGTTGTTACTATCTCCAAATAAACTTTTTTTTTTATTATTATTGTTTGGTAACAATAAAAAAAAAAATTTTTAACGTTTTCTTTGTATGCAAATAAGCAAATTATGTTTAATGAATTTTTCTTCAGATATTTTTCGTTAAGGGAATTAATTTATAACTGAAATAGTAGCGGGTCGTCTAAATGTTAATTGAACAAATGAATTCTTTACAATGATAATTAGCGACCTAATAAACACGAGAACTTTCAAACGTTTTTCTTTTCTTATCATTTGCATTTATAAATAAAGCTGGCAAATCATTGTTAAATAGGAGGAAAATATATATAACTTATATACAAACAGAACAAAAATTACTCCATTTTTTCCGTTTTGATAAATAGAGAAATTCAATTTTTGTCATTAATATGTTAAGATAAAATATAGTAAAATAGAATTAATTTAATGTTGGAAGGGCATGAGCAGGGCTTGAATTTGGTCCATAAATTATCTCTGTAGGCCGCATGCTTACGGAGATAATGGCGGAGAAACGTAAAAAAAAAAATCCCAAATCGTCGCCATCTTGTTTATGATATTTCGCCTCCTGTAGATTTATAGTTTGAAATCCAACTTACAAGTGTAACGCTGCTCAAATACTACGTTAGTTCCATGAGCCTATATGATACGTATTAAATACTACGTATAAGTATATACTAAGCACATGACTATCCACTAAGGATGATCCATTAGTATGTATTAATTACATGAGCATCTACTAAATACTATTTACGTTACATCTACTGAACACTATTCATGAATATATATTAAGTATGTGAACATCTAAATACTATCAATGGGCATGTACTTCATATATTGCACCTACTGAGTACTATCCATGAGAATGTTAATACATTTAACTATATGAGCATCTACTAAATACATTTAACTATCTGAGTATCTACTAGATGCTATCAATAGGCATATATTATGTAATTACATCTACTGAGCATTAACCATGAATATGTATTACGTACATGAACATCTAAATACTGTCAATGGGCATGTACTATATATATTGCATCTACTCAGTACTATCCATTAGGATGTTAATACATTTAAGTATATGAGCATCTACTAAATACTATCAATGGACATGTACTTATGTAATTACATCTATTGACTTGTGAGTATTATCCATTAGGATGTACTAAGTACTACATGGAACGAATTATACATTTATAAATAATGGTATATTATGTGTTATAACATTGACTGCATTATCTCGAACATAATAAAAATAAATCGCTTATTTTATGATTTTTAACCATTAAAAAATCAACATTTCTTTGTGTACATCTTTCGCTTTGGTTGGAACATCTGTCTTCTTTCTATATACTGTTAAAAAATAAAAAGAAAAAAAGATACTGAAGATTTATCAACACAATATCCATAATTTTTTTAATCCGAAAGAAAAATATAGGATTATTCTTTCTTATTATAATTTTTCTCCTTTTTTTTTTTCGTTAAGAAACCGAATAAATTTTCAGTCGAATGTATCGATTTTTATCGAAGAATGGAAACAAAATTTTCTAAGGATCACTGGAACGATAGAAATCGTTTTCAATCAGTGACACGGCGTTGTAAAATTTCAATGAAGTAATCCCTTAACGGATACCAGATTGGATCAAAATTGGCTGAAAGATGAATGATCTTATCTTAATACGCGAATATAAAAGAAGATTCTCATGCGAAAAGCGAGATGAGAAAAATTCTTCTTTTGTAACTATATCAATCTTCTTCTGCATTATAAATTAACCATTAAAGTTATTTTTGGAATATATTTTTTTTCTCTTGCATTTCGCTGTGTATGTAAGTTTCGTGTTGAAAATTTTATATCGAAGTAGACGAATAAATAAGTGATCCGAAGATAATTTCTTCGACTTGCAACCTGTATAATCCTTCACGCATAGGAGAGAGAAAATACAAATGCAGTTTTTTTTTTTCCTGGAATAATTCTTTAATGAACAAAAACTTGTAACAAAAAAAACCAAACAATTTTCGTTCATTAGTTGCTTTTATACAAGTTTCGTTGTTTGATTTTGTACAGTTTTCTAATGAGAAAGGCCTACAAATTTATCAAATTCTACTTTTTACTCACTTCTAAACTATAAAATATCAAAAGAAATAGAATTATAATTCTTTTTTCCTATATTGGCAATTATTGTTTACAATTTTTAACAGTGGATGATTTGAGTCGCGATGGAACCGCGTTTAAAAAATTACACACATATATATATATGATACGATAAAGTTTATTATTTTTTATTTATTTATTTATTTATTTTTTGGCTTTTTCGACCTGATCGGATTACTGCAAAAGTCTTGGATTTAAGTTCCGTATAACACCGGTTGGAATAATTCATCAGGTATCTATGAAAACAAAAATCACCAACTCTGCACAAACTATGCTGAAGAAACCAAAAAAGAAAAAAATAAAAAAAAAAAACTGCTGAACATACCATAAAAATAAACTGCCATATTCATAACGTGAATATCGTCACGGATTTTTTTTTTTTATTTATTTTATTTCAGAAGTAATATACTGGCTACCATTGTTAGGCAAAAAAAAAGTTTTTAAAAAAATAAATCAATAAATTTTACAATTTCTCTCTCGCTCTTTTCCTTTTTTCTCGCATAAACTTACTCATCAGAAATATATATTTTTCTTATAAAATTATATTGTTTAATAATATATATATATATATATATATATATATATATATATATATAATTTGGCATTTAAACGATAAAAATATAACATAAAAATTTAATTTAAAATCTGAAATTCCGTTTGACATGTTAAAGAATCGATGATCGTCGAAAGAGAAATTTACTTTAAAATTTAATCATCGTATAAAATAAAATAAAAATAAAAAAAAATTTACCATTCGAGAAATTTATTACTCGTTGCGGATGAATTGACTCCATATTGAATTTATTGATGAGTTATATTAATTTTTTTTTTTTTTTTCAATTATTTCCAGGTACGATCGATACCGAAAAAAAATATAATCAGACTTCTTAAGTTCGAAATACAAAAAAAAAGAAGAGAAAGAATAAACAAAAAGAGAATGATATCGTTGCCAAAATTTTGTTTATCGAATATACGTTTAGAAAACAATCATTTATAATTTTTTCCAGATTTTTTCTTTTTTTTTTTTTTCTTTTTCCTCCCTTCCATCTAGTAGATTTGATGAAACGATCAGAGAGATATTGAATGTTGTTTACTTTCATTTATACTTTCTCGTTCATCTATGAAATAACATCTAAGGAGAAAAATAATTTCGAATGGTTTTCGTTTAATATTTCTTTTGTATTTTTGCATCAATTCATTTCTAACTTGTTCATAAAATCATTTTTGTTTTCCTTTTCCCACCTGGCATTTAATGTTTAAGTTTCTCTAAAAAAACGTTTCGTGTGCCATAACAATAAAGGAAGGAAAATAATTTTTTAAAACTAGAAGATTATGCTAAATCTTGCGTTATTGTTCTATCGTGTTGATATACGCAACTGAATAAATAAAAAACAAATTTTTTCGCTATGCGAGAAACGAAAGAAAATAATAATAATAATAATAATGATAATTCGCGATAAAAATAACAGCGAGAGAGAGAGAGAGAAAGATTTCGTGCAGAAAGGTTGCAGTGATCAGAAAAAAAAATTTCTTTTTTAACTTCATAGCTGTTATTTTTAGTTATGTTTCTAATGATGGAAGGATCGGATGAAGTTCTGGTGATGTACAGAAAAAATTTTTTTAATTTCTCTACCATCGTAAGAGTGTTATCGGTTAGCAATATCACATATTTTGCAAATTTTCATAACGAAAATTTCAGTTTTCATTGCAGTAACCATACAGAAAACGTAGGAAAAATAATTAATATGATTTCGCTTTTATTCTCTCTAAATTATTATTATTACTTTTTTAATTAAGGAATAATTATTTATAAGAAATACTCAAAATGTCACTCGATTAATGTTTTCAAAGAAAATTACAATCTTCAAAAATATGAGACACACAATAAACGCGAACGAAGTGACGATGCAACTCTGCAGCGATCGGTATCACTGCGAAAACAAATCTAAAACTCAATATTTTAAAATTTATTTATTACTTATATATATATATTTTCCACATCTGAAGGGTAATTTATTTTAATTTTTAATATTTCTGTCTATTGGAAATATATATTTTCGTATAAAAATAGAAAAATGGCGATGAATAATGCCTTAAAAAATTATTAAAGGATAGTATATGTAGGCGGTGATGGCGGATCCATTTTTGGTCGATCTCTTGTTTATTTCTCCTTACTTACTTACAAATTTTATTAAAACTGAAAACGTAATAATTTATCATTATTTTGTATTATTATAATTATTTTTTAATTCCCTTTAAGTGTATTGCTATCGTTTATTTTATTTTTCGTTAAAATTGTCAAAATCAGTAATTTTCTTATCATCTGGAAGTATACGCATGAAAAATTTCCATTATTAACTGATATTGAGCAAAAAAATTCTGTCTTGTTTCGGATCGACATACTTATCAGCATCAAAATACGAACGTCATAAGAAAATCAATTAAAAAATTAAATTAATAATGATCATTTGGACGATTGTGTGCCATTGGCCGTTACTTCTCCATATCAACCCTTTCGAGGCCCTAAAACAATGCCCTATGAAAACAGTGTCCTTTAAAAACAATGCCCTATGTGAAATTTGGCATTGTTTTCAACCAAACAATGCCAAATTTCACATTAATTTTGTTTTTAACCAACTGTAAACTTACAAGTTTGTAATCAATCTGTCGTTTTTTTTCTAATTTTGATTTTCCAAAATAGAGAAATAAATATTTTATTCCAATATATTCCTTTTATATTTGTTGTGTTAAAATAATTAAAAGTGATAAATAAATTTTTAAATATACAAAATAAAATTTTTAGTTTTCTCTAAAGTTTTTAGACCTGAGAGAGTGGGTCCTCCTAAGTGAGTTAGCTCATTTAATTGGGTAGTTGTGCGTAATCATATATCAGGTTGGAGGAAGGTGATCTATATAATTATAAAAAAAAAGTAGATCGCCGAATAACTTAATATATAGAAAAGTAGCTCACATAGTAAAAAAAAATGGTTGAACACCACTGGCATATGGTAAGAAAAAAATCGAGAAAAATTATAATAAATGCAGTAAGCATTCTTTCACATTAAAATCTTAAAATATGAAATATTCTAAATGTTCTAATTTTCTATAGTTTGTTGCTACGAGGAAAAATATTGTGGATCATTACGCGAGTTCTCTCTATTTTTAGAATGTCTCCGCGATATAAATATTGACGTGCATGTAAATAAGAGGAATTAGCGAGTGGCATCCATGATGCAAGTAATATAACTTATCGCATTATATACTACCATTGAGAGGTAGTAAGTGCAGAATATATGGCTCCAAATAATAGAAAAATGAAACTCGAAAGGATCCTAACAGTTATTCCATGTAACCGAAATAAAGATATCTATCTGAAAGTGGAAATTGCACTGCGTAACTATCACATTATCGTTCATGAGGAAGAAATAAAGAAAAAAAAGGAGGAATAGAAATCGATACCAATAGACAGTAGTGGAAATTATTGTTAGCGAATGAATACAAGTATCGATAGAAAAATCATTCGATTTTAAACCCATTTTCTGATAGAACTAACTAACTTTTCTTGAGTTTATTCGTGTAAAAATACGTATATCTGTTTAAATATTTAAAGAAGAATACCGAGATTAATAAGTGGAAAGCCGTTTCTGAATATAAAATAAGTAAGAAATGCGGAAAAACAAAAAAAAAAAAAACAACAACAGAAAATGTTTAATTACACGATCCCAGTGGAAGATATGCTAACAAGGTAATTCGCTTCGAAAAGATGAAAATTTATAAATTTTCTGTCTAGCAATTTTACACAACAATAGCTATTTTCGAAACTAAAATGAGTGTAATTAACGTTGTGGTATAATAACCATGTTCATCTGCTTCCATATAAACTTCGTTTCCTTAAGGAAAATACCGCTTGTCAGCTACAGATTGTTCAATTTTCAAACAGATTAAGGTGGCAAAACATCCGTTTTTCTTCAGGTTTAAAAATTACTATAACTTACATAAGAATATCATAACATTTCCGTTCATTTTTCTTCTTCTTCTTCTACAGATTTTCCTTCATTTTTTGAAGGAAGAATCTGTAAAAGAAAGAAAGCAATCGCGTTTTAAGTAACTAAACATTTTTATTCTCCATATAACACAAAATTTAAGTATATAAACCGAGAGAACGTCGAAATTTCTATCAAATGAAAAGTTTTAAAGATAGATAAGATTTCAGTAAAAGGTTCAAACTTTGAAGTGAGATCAAAGACCAGTATGATATCCATAGAACCAGCGAGTAAATTTACATTAAACAGTCGCATCTTCAATTAAATAATTAACATGAAATATTCTACTTGTAAAATTTTAAAGAAGGATACGCTAACAACTAACCGACTTAAATTTATTAAATATTTAAATTAACGAATGACGAATTTAAACATTCCTGGCTCCTGTTCCATCTTACTAATTCATTTAAATGCGTTAGAACATGATTTCGTCTATGAGAAAAAGTCGAAAATGACAAAAATTTCCGGATGAAAACATATATTATACACTAACACAAAAGAATAGAAATTAAGAGAATTAGATCATTTATCGATTTTTGTCGCCAACATGTGTTGAAGAAGATCAGTTTTGCTTGTAAAAGGATCACCATTAGTAATTGAAGTCCTGCTGGCTAATGATGTTGCAGATAAAGATAATGGCCATTTCCTTCAGGTAAACGAACCTCTTTAAATAATTATAAAAAAGAAGAAGAAGAAACTTCAATGAAAGATGAGAAACGGTGGCATAAAATAAATCTTTCATCGAAATTAAATAAACGAATATAATTAACGATGTTACTTCCTCGCATTAACAGAGATGCAACAACTAAATGGAGGATGCTTACGTATGGCTTAATGCAATTTGTCAAACCAATACTTAACAGTGTGTTTGCTTAATTAACTGTCTTAATAACAATAACAATCTGGCAGACATGACGTGAATAATTGATCAAAATATTTATAACATTTTTCCTTTTTTTAACGTGACATAAGTAAATTAGAAGTTAGATGTTTTTTTTTTAACGTGACATAAGTAAATTAGTGATCTCTAACATTTTCGGAGTTGTCTCGGAGAAAATTTTTGAACATTGATCTTATTTTATGCCCTAGGACATGCTTTCGGCGACGAATTGTGGAAGATGTGAGAGAGGAATTGTTATAGATTTCTTTATAGAAATTCATTGTGAAAAATCTATACAATTTATTTCTTCTTCTTCTTCTTCTTTATTATAACGCATCTATATTCATCGAAGAAAAAGAAAACTACAAACACAAACACACACTTACACACAAACACAAACACAAACACGAACGCAAACACAAACACACACAAACAAAAAAAATTGTATACCAAGATATCTTAAAATTTAAATTATAAACACCTGTTATAGTCTCAATATTGTTAACATCTTTTAATCTGAAATGTTATAAAAATATCATTTTTAATATTTATCATCAAAAACACGAAGACATTCTTTCTTATTATGATTAACGAACACGATAAAGACGAAAGAGTCGTGTCAGAATATTTAATTTTACTGTAAAACATAAAAAAATACAACAGTAAAGTACTATTTTACTGTTAAACAAGATAAATAAACAGTTAAATAGAGAATCGGTCAATGTTAGAGAAGTAAATTAAACAAACAGATCAAATAAATAGATGAGTTTCATCTGTTACTATTAAACACAATCCGTATACAAAACTCAAACTTAACTGTTTAATAGTATCAGTACTGTTAAACAGTAAACTTTGCATAACAGTAAGTTTGATCTTTGTATAAACAGGCTGTGTTTAACAGTAACAGATCAAATTCATTTATTTATAAGGTCAGTCCGAAAGTAATGTCTTTTTCGTATCGTACTTGTTCAAACATGTCTCCACTTGTTTAAACATGAATATTTAAAGCTTTTACAACGTTGAAAGAGTGTTATTAATTCAAATGGAAAATATATAATTGGTTAAATTAGCAAATGATTTATCTTTTATATCCTTTCAAAAATTAATGATAAAAAAATTACATTACTTTTGGGATCACCTGATATTTTAATCTGTTTGTGTGTTCTGTTTACATTCTTTTACTGTTCTGTTTATATACTATACTGCTAAATAAATAGAATATAAAAATGATATCGGATCGGGCAAAAAATGGTGATACACAAGGCCTTTCAGAGAAAATGCGTGGTCCGGAACAACTAATATTTCTGAGGTCCTTCACAAAAAAAACAAAGCAAAATTGACAAATATACAGTGGTAAGTGTGCAAGAAAAGCGAAAACATTGATAGAGAACTTCAAATATTTACAAACACCGAAGATCGAACAGTATAAAAATATGCAAATATATATTTTTTCTAACGTATTTTGAGTTATAAACTGAGGCCCCTAAACTTCGTGATGCTGGAACAGACGCCCCTTTTGCTCCCTCTCTGATAGCCACTGTTGATATGTATAAAAATATATACAAATTTTCACCCGTTTTCAATTTTAAAGGATAAAATATTTAATAGTTGATATTCTCTCGAAGTAATTTATGCATAATTTCCTGAAATGGTTCGAAGTCGGTTAATAAATATGATAATATTCCGAAACCATAAACCGTCTCATTAAATAACGAGTATAGTTTAATGCGGATAAATGTCGTGTTACGAATTCTGGTCTTCATTAAATTTATGCGACTACAACCAACGTGGTGAATGCAAAAATCTGTAATAATGTTGTCAAAATATTCGCTACTACTTGTTTAAAATCGGATCATTTTAGCTCTATTTACTGCGCCAAAATCTGCATATTTATAAGTCAGCCATGATTTATGGAGTTTATACAAAAAAAGAAAAAAAGTATCTACAAATATGCAAGAAGAGAGAGAGAGAGATGGAAAAAAAAATACCCTGAACTCTTTTGAATTATTGAAAGAGATAGATTATCCGATGAGAATAACTCCATTAAAACTTAATATTTTTAACTTTATTTTTTTTTTTTTCCTGATAGAATTAGCTTTAAACCAAACGAGTAGAAGTCGGATAATTATTGATAATAAGTACAGGAAATAGTCTGAAGAACATACAAAAAAGTTTATTCTTGTTTGGATTATTTACTGTGTTAGTTTACGATCTTCCGAACTATTTTCTTTTTACTCTCATTTCCTGAAGAGGATAAACTTTAATCAAACAGTAACTTCTATCCACTCATTGCTTTCAAAAATTATTACAAGAGAGTGCAGATAAAAATAGAATATAAGAAAAATTACCACCAAGTTTTCAGAATATTTTACGGTAACCAAAAATATGCAATTTACGTATAGCCATAATTCCAAGTAAATAAATTTAGTAGTTATGCATTAATAATTCACGTAATTAATGAGTAGCATGTTTAACTGTGTTATAAAATTAATAACCATATAATATTCATACGATAATGGGATAGATTAAATTCCTTATGCTGTTTAATGCGAATCGTGCTGCGAATAAGGAAACGGGATTGAAGTCTACGCTTTTCGTTTGGTATCAAAAGATAGAATAGATGATTGATCAATTATTCGTGTATATCTTCGTATAACGCTCTGTAATCCTTTTGTAAAATGAGCCATTTTTATAAATGTTGCCTACAGATGTGAACAACTTCAATAACTTCTCGCCTCTTACGAGTTATCTTGCATTTCCAATATATGGTAATTTGAACAACCACTCTTGCAGTACAGAAAGGACATTGGAGAACAGACAACAGTTTTCGGATCAAATTTCAAGACCTATTTTCGAGAGGAAATGTAGCTAAAAAGAAGCAAATCGCGAATTTTTCTTTATTTCCATATGTTAGCTCGCTTATCTATTCATGTCAAGATTTTAATACGAATGTTGCCATTCATTCGATGGTTTAATTTTGCGTTTATTATCTACTGTTTACAGCTTTTATTGATTTCGTTAGATGATTATAGCTGTAAATATTAACAATAACATGAATATTCTAGCATTTATTACAGTTTCATTCTATCCGAATATAACTTACGGATGAGTGGTATCATTTAAAGTAAAATCTTGCAATTATTTACAAAAGAAACAGTTTTGTTTTATCTATCATTTAATGCGAGCACTATGTAACACTATGCTACAGTATACTTAAAAGGTTTCCTTTCGATGGTCCATTATTGTTAAGGCACATTCAAGAAGTTCACTTTTAATCGTTGTTTTTGTTCGAGATCAACATTGATTTTACATTGCACTTTATGATAATGGAGAAGTTGTACTATAAGATGTTAGATTAATTGAAAAAGACGAGCAACTGGATGGATATAGACACGATCAGAACGGCAATATCCATTCAATTTGGCTAAAAAAAGAAAATACAGACTCAATCTCACGCCAACTAATATCCATCAAGGTGTTCACTGTTGCGATACTCTCTCCATATAGCTCTCCGTATTTATCCAAGTTTTCTCTTTACATATAAATTATATATATATATTTCTTACTTAACATCGTTTCGCTTCATTTATACTAAATTAGATGTTGTTCCAAATGAAGTTTTTTTTTCTCTTTTCGGTTCGTTCAAACAAGAAAAAAGGAGAACAAAAAAAAAAGAAAGTACAGAAGAGTAGAGGAAAAGTTTTCTTTACTTCTGAAAATTTTCCGATTTAAAATCCGGATTCAATCCTCGATAAATTTGAAAAATTTAATACTCCTCTCGATTTTAAACATCAAGATTCTATCTAAACAAAATTCAGCATCTTTGGAAGGATAAAAATTTGCACAATTTTAAATATTGCATCAAAATTATCGCGTTTTCCGTCTGCAATTATTTAAATAAAAAAATCGTTCGAGATTTAAAAGAAACAAAGAAAAATGTTCTATTGTTAATGAAAGAATAGAAATTTTTATCAAGAATTTCTTTCCGTAGAAAGTACTTAAATAAATTGATAAGGAACTGAAAGGCTTCGAATTGCAAACTTGCTTATTCAACGAATAAAAGACTTTTAATGATAAAATATTTTCGAAAACATCGATTAATAGTTAAAATAATTCCACTATCTATATAATAAACGTTTATTTTCTTACATAAACTGCGATAAAAATAAAAATAAAAAAATGTTTATTCATTCACGACGACGTTTAGCTCTCGCAATTACCACTTGCAACCGTTGTTGTACGTATATAAATAAATATTAAGAATTTTTATCACGTGGATCACGACTAACCGAAAGCAAATTTATTCTCCTCTTTTTTACGGTTTTCTAATTTTGTTGAAATTTTAAAACGTGGCATAATCCCAAACAATAAAACTGCACACCTTTTGATATTATTCCGAATTAAAGTTTTTATCTTTTAGAAATGCTTATAAACTTTTATTAGAAAAGTATTATCTGTCAATGTTTATAGACCATAAAAGTCGACAGTTTTCGTTTCCTTGTATAAATATTTATATCATATTTTTGAAGATATTTTAGTGCGCGATGTCGTGTTGTATCTATTATGATGATTAGACATGATTTCCCAGTTCGAAGATTTAGTGAGAGAGACCAGTCGTTTATTTTTAGTAACTTATAACCAAAAGGATGGTCTGTCGTAGTGATGGTGGCTGTAGACGGTCGATAACTGTGAAAGCATTTTTCGTCATTTCCTTTCATAAACTTAAAAAAAAAAAAAGATAAGTAAGAAAAACTTCATCTTTAACACCTGTAGATTAATACGCTTCAGTGTCTTAACTCGCGATTTTTACGTTTTTTTTTTAATTTTAATTCTGTTAAAATATGATTTTAAATAATTTTTCGCCTAGAGGAGTACTTACTTTA
>WUQG02283830.1:0-19681 GCA_011317285.2 Androctonus mauritanicus | reverse complement strand
TTTATAGATAAAATTATTAAATAATTCTTTAGGATGCAAAAAAATCTATAAATAAAATAATAATTCAGAAAAGTGCACGAGTACTCGATATGGCAAACCTTTTGAATGATTAATAACGATCGTTGGATAGTACAATTAATGAATCTTAGTAAATACTTTTCTGGAATGGTTACAAAATAGCAAATAAGGTCCTTGTGCCATATAAAGTCATACAGACTAATAATATCAACTAATGGTATCTTAAGAACTTGCGTATAATTCCACTAAAGGGCTGCTCCACCTCGATAAACATGCTCTTCTGAATGTTAAAATGCATCATCCGTTATTTGGTTTCTGGTAAACGTCATGCAGAAAGGAAGAAATCGATGCGACCGGATCTGATCGTGCTAACACATTTATATGGTAGTTACATTTTTGTTTATAGCTCTTTGTATATTTTATGAAAATTTAATGTGTCGCATATATTCTGAAAGAGTCTTTTATCTATTTTTAAAGCTGAAATGAATTTTATAATAGCACTTTATTTATGATTTTTATAAGTAAAATATGAAACGAAAATATGTGTAGCTGTATAACGACCTTAGAAGCATATAAGATATCTTATTAAATGATTTGCTTGAACAATTTGTATTTACAATATTTGTATTTTCTTTAATGTATCTTCAGAGATTTTAGCAATCGGTCAAGAAGGAAAGGATAGATGCCCGTAATGTGACGATGCTTAAGTTTAATTTTATTTAGAAACTTTTTGTTTAAAGCTGTTTAAAGCATTCTTCAATGAATTTCTTTAATAAAAATGTTTTCGTTCGACTTGCTTCCCTTAACTTTAAAATTTTATCCCCTCTGATCTGTTCCAAAATTCAAAAATCGAAAGCTGGCCTTATTTGGAACTCTTGATCTTAATGAGGACTTAATTTGCTTTTTGTTAAAGAATCAAAATTTTTGAAATCAAATACATGAATTTATCACTAAACTTTAAATTTCCTTTTCCTCACAAATCAGTCTGTAAATATATATAATTTGAAATAGATCTGTCGAACAACAGACATCAGTGAATCATTGCTTATTTTTCACACTTATTTTATTATACTTATATATTTAAAAGTTATATATTAACTATAAGTTATCTTAGATAAGTTCTTTTTCATAGGCCAATGCTTGAATACCCCAGCAGACAGCCTAAAAAATAAAAAGTATAAGTATTTTTTGCAAATATTTATTTCTATTTTTCTTCCTGTCAAAATTTTTAAATCCGTAAAGTGAGATTAGAAGAAAATGCGTAGTTTTATAATTGACAAAGTATATCACGTTGAAAGTATATGCCTTATCAAGAAATAGGATGTGATAATAATTTCCTTGTTATAATTGGCAGCTCATTATAAACATGTTTTTTTTTTTCCTTTGTTAAATTTAAGTCATTAATAAAATTATGTTTTCCCTCTTATATGTTTGGTACCAACAATAAATACAAAGCAATAATTATTTCGTTTATGTAAAAAAAAATCTTAAAAATTCCAAGAAATGGAAATATCGATGATATCAATAAAATATCGAATATGACTGATTTTAAAATATAATAATAATAATTTAATTAAAAAATAAATTAATATGTTCGAGGTGATTTCTCAATTTTCTCATGTCGGAAATTATTGTTAAGGTTAAAATTACCAGCACGATAAATAAATAAATTAAAAATTACACTCTTTTGATATGATAATTAAGAAAAAAAAGATTTTATAATTTCTAGTGTTATATCGATTTTCTCTCATAGAACATTTTCTGTTTTATATTATATTTTAAAAATGGCTGATAAATTATAAATGAAGTGTATAAACGATAATAATCACTTACAAAAAAAAAAAATCTCTTTATTCTGTTTTAACATAACATCCTTTTTTTAAAGTATTCATTTTAATTCAATAATTAAAAAATTATTAATTATTTTTTATTTTCTTAGTTAATTGCTGAGGGGGGAAAAATATATTAAATTCAATTCGTAATAATTTTTCCAATAATTTGTTCGTAAAGATATTGAAATAATTAAGAGAAAAGGAAATAAATTTCAAGTCTTACTCTAATCTACTAATTACAACAAGCAAACAAAATAATAAACATCGTTTATATTACTTAATATGATATTAATGATTTCCGTGCTGTTATCTATATATTTTTAAAAACAATATTATCGTTGTTCATTCTAATTAATGAGAAATATTACAATTAAGGTTTTCATTAATTAAATTTAAATATACTGTAACTGTATTAAATATGTAAATAAGTTATGAATAGTAAACAAAATTAAAATTAATTAATTATACATTAATTGTAAAAAGGAAAACTTTTCCAGTTTGATATTCTCGATTATTCAATATTTATGGTAGCAGCTTTAAACATACTATTAATTTCTGTAAATAAAATAATATAATGAAATAAGATAAATATAATTACTACTTTCTTATATGCATGCTTCTCTATTTACAAACATAATTCGTACGCAAGTTTTGTTCGTAACTCAGATATAATTGCGATTTTGGTTTCAAAAATACTAAAATAATATTATATAATGTATATTGTAATATATGTCATAACTAGATCGATTAAATGCTTCTTATTTCGCAGACTTTAATGAAAAATTCCGAATATAAAGCGATGAATTTTTGGTATAATTGACATCATCTTGAATATTGCCGTAATGTGTTAGCTAACAGTATACTTTTTCATTATATTGGTTAATAGAGCATTTTTCTATTATATTATTTAAAATGATTGAATAACTGTAGAAATTTCGTGAAATTTAAAAACTAAACTTCACGTTGGTAAGCACGAATGTTCATAAGTAGAGGAGCGCCCGATAATTAATCGATTTTGAATTTATAGTTTGGTTTGTTTCTTAATTATTGTAGCCTATATTATATACTTGTAGTTCATCAGATAATGGGGACTGCAAAAATAAATGGAATTATTGAAATTTTATTTTGCAAGATATCAAATAATACTTACATAAACAAAACTAAAAAACTGATATTTTTCAGATTCGTTAAATATTATTGAATGTGGAATATAACTGACGAATATATGTTTACCAAAATCGATTCTAGAAAATAACATTTAAAAATCTGTATGCCTAAATATTTTTGAAAGTTTTTGTTTTAGACGATATTATTTAATAGCATTTGAAAATAATATTTGTTTTTCGTCGAAAGTAAAACGTATTATCAAAAATTAACGATATCATATTTAAAATATACAAAACAATTTGCAGTATTAACAAGAAATACAACGTAATAAGGTTATGAATCATAGAGGTTAACAAAAGATATAGCGGCATTATGGGAATAAATATAATATTATTTTGTAAAATATTAGATAGGAAATATTAACTAATATATTGAATTTCGAATAAAATGTTAAAAATAAGAATTCAGACAATGAATTACCACTTATTATTTAAAAATATTTTCAAGAAAAAATGTTTTATATAACGGTAGTTGAGGAAAGTCGAAGTAATTCAACTCGATACAATATGTTTTGATTTCAACTTTATAGGTATCTCATACGTTAAGAAAGGTAATAATTTATCCATACTGCAAACAATAGTTGACAATGTTATAAAACTCATCTCCTCGAAGGTGCGCATCATCCGAAATTTCGGAACTCTGTTAAAAAAAATTATATATAATATTTTTTTCAATTTACATATAAAAATAATATATAATTGTATAATAATATAATTCATGTTTTCTTACATTGCTGTTTTCCAAGACACAAGCTTTTATCTAATGACAAATACAAGAATGTTAATTATTATAATAATTAAACATTATCGTTGGGTGTAACAACATTAATTTTCTTCACCAATACCATAATTAGAATCATAATGAACTTACGTGTTCGTCTGTATTCACACTATCGTCACAAACAAACATCTTTATAGATTCTAATTTTTCTTTTTCCTCATCCGAAAACATCTCTATACACTCATGCACCAAATTCGCTATCTGCGAAAAGTTTTCAATTCAGTATATTTGAAAAATAATTTTTCGTTACGAATAAACTTTAAGAAACCAAAAAACTTAAAAATATATAAAATTAAACTTAATTTATTTATGTTAATTTTTTGGATCAAAAGAAAGAGAGAAATTGCAATCAAACTTTTTGAACAGATAACGGACTTTGTTGGATACTGCAATTAATGAATCTGAGTAAATATCGGTTAGGAAAAGCTGAAAAAATCCGTAATTTTAATGAAGATGAACAATTTTTATTTAAATAATTGTTAAAATTAAAAAGACAAAATCATCTTACTGCAAACAGCTTCTCGTATTTCTAATGGATCAAATGCACCTATTATGCAGCCTATGGTTAAAATAGTTAACGATGATAATAATACTTTATTCATATTTTGCCTTTGCTTCGCAATTGCAAAAATATGTTTATAGAATTAAACAGTTTGGATAACTTTATCATGTGACAGGATTCAGATAACAATTTCCTGCTTTATTTTGCCAGATTATATTCGGCGAAGTAATTATTAACAGAAATAATTTACTTGAAAAACAGGAAATATTTAATGTTTAAATTCTTACAAAACACAATATATATATATATATATATTTCTTTCTTAAAACTGCAATTATGACATTGATGACATTGAAGTAAATACAGATGCACTATCATTACTAATTAAATTAATAAAAAATATAAATAATTTTAAATTCCTACTTGAATCTAAACCAAAAAAATAGTGATATGAATATTGATACGGTTATAAAAATCAGTTTTAAGGATTAAATATTGTAAAGTACATGTTTACCACTGTAATCTATAAATACAGTAAATGTTTTTATTCTATGTTTGAAAAAATAAGAAAAGAAGTTATGAAAAATATATTGTGGAGTCAGATTTGTGTAAATCAAGAAGTATAAGTTTCACGGGATCCTAAGAAAAATAAACTTACTATATGTCGGGGAAAAGTGAGATAAGATATAAAATTCGAGCAAATGTGAGACATTGTTCGTCACTTTAATAAATCCTCCAATTTACGGGAAACTTACTAAACATACAAAAGCGGGTAGAGTGAAATAATTCATTGAAATTGATATATTAAAGTGGAGATAGAATAATCGGTAAAGAATGTTCCATTCTGCACAAAGACTTTTGTGCAGCATCTATCATTCTGGACAAAAAACTTTGTGCAGAATGGTACATTCTTTACCGATCCGGTATCGTGTCGCTTAATTATCATTGAAGATAAATAATCGATACGATGCCGGAGATAAAAGGATCTTGTTGCGTGAAAATATCTAGAAAGATTTCCAGGACGTCTACGATTTTTTAATAATTTAGATAAGGATAATTGATATAGCATCCAGGTTATCAGTAAACTATAAATTAATGTAAATGTGAATTTCTCATTGTTTCACGCAACTCTTTCGACTCTACAATTATGGAGGTCCACTTAAGTGCGTTGCACTTAAGTAGACCTCCATAAGAGCAGAGTTTGAAATCTCTAATTTGTAGTATATATTGAAAATACATATCATCAGCTTGCTTATAAAAAAAATTATATTTTTGCATGTTTTTCCATTGCAAATTAATAAAATATTTCATAATTTGTTCAAGTATATGTTGCGTATTTTTTATATACAAATAATTTTGATATACAAATCCTAAGTTCTTCGATCATTTGCCGTCTCAGAAATCAAAAATAAACTGATGTTCTAAACGAATTTAATTATCCGATATTTTGTTTAAATATTTTGGTAACTTTCATTTACTCTCATCAAACATAAACTTCCATATACTGTACTAATTCAAAAAATGATACGAAAACTTGTTACTTGACTAATTTTATGCTAATATTCCAAGAAACCTTTTGACTCTGTTTTTCTTTCAAAATCGTCAAAAAAAAAAAAAGCGGGATATAACTTCTTATTCTCGCAGATTATTGGTTAAGCTGGATCAAAGTTACAGGAAGCTGATTAGTGGAAAAAGGTATTGACACCTCAATTTTAAGCGATGTTTGCTTATCTGTTTTCATATTTTTATATACCAAGATTGCTTTTATTACTTAAAGTCTTGTTTCTTTTTATAAGCAAAAAGAAATTAGTTTATTCATGAAATTTGTGTAAAGTTAAGTTTCCGGCAAAGTTTTATAAAAATAATGATATAGGATTCAAATATGTGTTAAAATTTTCTAGAGCAAATAAATAGGCCTATATTATATTTTATGTTAAAAATATGAATCAAAAAATTAGTTAGCATTCAGATATAGAAATACATTTAAAATTGATATTATCATTTTTCCTTCTTTATGTGAAATTTTTCTCGCTTCGGTATCGTCAACAATATCTGACAATATATTCAGTTTATTGTTCAACGCGAATTGTTGAATGCGACAATATTTTGAGCTTGAAATATGGGATTTTGCAGAAGAGTTTTACGTTTCTTTTTCAAGGTAAAAGTTTAATAATTAATTAATTTCGAAAATTTGTAAAAAAAATAAAGAAATAATCCATAGACAAAATCATCCATCCGAAAAATATCTTGACCATAAACTAAATAAAATTAACTCAAAGTGTGTTTAGTTTCTTCTATAGTAATATTTATCACTGGGCTATCATAAAGCTACAGGTTATAATTATAGTATTAAACTTTTTCTTATTTAAAAATACATTATTTTATTGAATTTCATTTTTTACATCATCATCATTAAATTTGAATATTTCTTACTCGAAATTAGAAAACATTTTCTGTACTAAATATTCTTTACACTGTTAGTGAGATTATATTTTTATGCAAGAACGGCTCCTTCAATAATTCCCATTACAAAATAGATATGATAAATGATATGTTATGCAGATCATCTAAATACTAATATGCAATTTTGTTCTAATTTGTAAACAGTGCAGAGTTTTTTATTAATCACCCTTAGAAGTGTGGGATTTTATTGGTTCGGGAGACAACCTACCTAGAATTTTTGGTAGAGGTCCATAACAGTTTTTCATTTTTTATTTGCTCTTTACGTCTTCCTTACATTTGTCAAAAAATCTTATACACATTCCATCTGTTATAAGATTCAAGCAGTAATTTCACAGCTATCTTTGATTAGATTCTTCTATTCCTATATCAGAAATTCATAGCTACTGTTTATTAATATTTTTTTTTTGTATTCGAATGTTTTATAATACACTCGACAGTGGAATTTTGCAAGCATAATTCCACTATATATGCTTCATATATTTATATTTAAATTATTATTACAATTTAATTTTTAACATTTCTTTTAAATTGATAGTTAAAGTTTTTCTAATAAGTATATAAATAATTATTTCAGAGACACTTTAATAAAAAAGTTATTCCAATTGAAGAGAGTGATGATGAAGGTAAGTATTCGGTTATATTTCATTATATAAATAAATTTTAATTTTAACTTTTTAAATTACTTTACCACTTGCTTAAATTGATCAATATTGATAATGATGGAATCTGCAGTTTCGGTTATAAACAGTCCTGATAAATTAAAATACTAATTGTTATTATTAATAAGATAATTTTATATGGTGAAATCAGAAGGAATATGCCACATTGACATCAGTAATATATTATTTTGACAGCAAGAAAATGGAAGAGCTTTGCGAGTACACATGCTATGGTTACTCCAGTTACAATTGACAGAAATCTTCGATTCTTTGCTAAAATCAATATTATATGCTAATTTCTGTATGAAAATCTAGGATCTGCTAGCAATAGGATTGTTAAAAGTCACATACTTTATGCATATTGAAAAACATTGCTATTTACCATCATTTTGACTTATGAGTACCATTATAATAACACACAGGTTAAAACGGCCATTACGGATCCAGAAAGACATTGTGGTTAGTAATGCAGGAAGCAAAGAGAACCAAACTACGTGGAAAGAAAAATCCCTCAATCTATTATTTTTAAACAATATCGATTTCCAGTTACGCCATTATTAATTCCAAGATTTTAATATGCTACGAGTAATTTGATAGCCTTATCATAAATATTCTTCATTATATTGCATGCATTAATATTCTTGAAATTAAAAACGTTTAAAAGTTTTTAATTCTTTTATGATTTTTGTTAAATAAACATTTTATTTACATTTATTAAATTATGTGATAAAGAAATATTGTATAAATTTGAGCGAAAGCCTTGGAATTAATAAGACTTTTTCGTACATAGGGACCCCAATATTGTCATATGTCAATTTACCTTAATTTTTCGTAATTAATATATATCAATTTATTAATAGACACATCGAAAATTGCAATAACTGCCATTATACTAGGAAACTGTTCAATTAGAACTTTTTAATATGTTTTGTAACAATAAGCTATAGAAATTTTCTGTTGTATGCAATTTATAAAAGTATCTATAATCAACTGGGAAAATGCGATATTTCCGAAATTCAATTATGTAATATTTTTGTAAGTAACAATTCTACGTAGAAGTTGCGTTTAATGTTAAACAATAAAGGCCTTGTAAAAAAAAGCGTTGAAAATTTACAGCGGTTTTTCTGTATCATAAGATGGCGAAACTTTACCCAGTAAACCCAATTTCGTGTTCTATTTTTTCTTTCAGAGAATTTATTGTAAAGACTTTCACTTAATATTGTTAATTTTTAATGTTACTTTTATAACGATACTATTTCGATGTTTTTATAGTAGATTATTCTGACATAAGTTTTCTATGCCATGCTTTGTGTATGAAAAATATGTTAAATATGGCGAAATTTACATAGAAAATACAATATATGATAACTTGCGATTATTTTATTAAATCAAATTACAGGAAATCCCGGGATCCAATGATTTCTTTCATTCCTTAATCCTACATTCCGTATTAAAAAATTATCTGGGATTAAACTCTTAAATTTTCTCAATTTAATTTATCTCTTAGGAATTAGATGGAAATATTATGTTTATATTTTAATATGTTACGTTAATCTAGTAAATTCTATTAAATGGTCATTGAATTTGTTTTAATTCTGTTTTTCAGATTCTTCAATAAGTTCAGATAGCGAGTCGTGGGATGTTTCTTCGGATGATTCTTTATCCACTTGTAGGCTTTCGAGTGAGTATCCATTTATTATTTTGAGATTCGGCTTGGCATAGCACAAAGAGTTTATCCTTTTTTAAAAGTATTAACTTTTTAGAAAACTATTATTTACTATTTTGTTTGTAGAGCTAACAAAACAGTAACTGAAAATGTTACCGAATTTTTATTGACCTCTCCAATTTTGTTAGTGCTAATAACTGACAAAGAAAGATATTTTTTTTGTTTTGCTAATGAAGAGAATTCCGAAATAGTTTAGGATTTTATCATTTATTTCTATTGTACTTTTTAGTATGGTTTAAAAAATGAAACTACTTTTGCTAATATAAAATTTTTCAGCTAACAGTAATCTTGTTGGCTAAACGAATTCTTTGATAACACTATGATGGCAGGTAGAAAAACCAAATTATGAGAGATCAATATTATTATAGAAACTCTCATCTGCATCTTTATTCTATATAAATTAATAGATAAAAATAAATGTAGAAATTTTTTCTAACTAAAATAATTTTATTTATAGCTATTCCTGAAGAATCCGTAGTTCTAAAGGTAAATCTATCTTTTTTATTGTAATTTCAAAAATTAAACAATTCTTGATAACCTAACTTAAAAATAAATGTAAAAATTAATTATAGTTTGATAGACTTTTAAAAATCAAAATAAAAAAAATTAAGAAAATCTTTTATAATCGTCAAATTCTTTATTGCAAAATAACATATATATTTCAATATTTTAAGATAGCCATTATACTTCTTAATAATTCTAAACATTAATATTTTAATATTTTTGCTGTCTGCTTCGATAATCGGCATCATTCTAATTCAGATTTATTATATATTATTTAAATTATTTCGAAAGAAATTTCCTCATCAGTTATTAATTTGAATCTTGCCCACTTACGTTGAAATTAACAATGTATATCTGGAAGGAGATGTAAATATTTTAAGGGATTTAAAGTTTCTCTAAACTTTTCCTAAACTATATAGCGAATACGATAAAAATTGCATTGAATTTATTTATTTCAATATGCAAATAAAATACTATTAAATATCTTAAGATAATTATTCGTTTAACCAAATTTCAGAAATTACTCATTGATGAATTTAATTCTCCAAAATTTCAACTCTTTAATTAAAACTCATACACACTCCAAATAGACCGAACGGATGGTTATACTCTATTAAAGAAATTTTGCAAAATGAATTTCTCCATCCTTAATTTTGCTTATTTATCAGATCTTCCAGATTTTTAATGGTGGATTTATAAAGTGTCAGATAGAATTTCCTTCAAGTATTTTAATATTAAATTATTCTATATATCTCTTTCTGATATTTGATTATCAAATAAGAAAATATTTAAAATTATTTAAGAAAACATTTTATAATCGTGAAATTCCTGATGGCAAAATGATACATAGGTTTGAATATTTTCAAATAAATACACGTTTTAATATAAAGATTACCCATGCATTATTTACTTGCATTATAGGAACCTAAATCATTTTTAGACTAGTTTACGAAGGAAAGGGAGGCTTACAAAATTGGACTGAGGTCTGTATGTTGGCATTTATTTCCTCGTTAATATGTTTTGAAATAATTGGCAAATCTTCATAAAATTCGGAAGAGATTTTCTGTCATTTGATATTTAATTATCGATTTTTTTTTATCTAGATGAGTATCAGAAAGATTTTTAATCGCCTTTCATGCATTACTTTATTATATTTTATCTAATTGACCATCGAAATTAGAATCAAATCAAAATTACAAATATGGCAATAACATCTATTTACAAATAAACAAATTCTTATTTTCTTATTCACTAATTGCTAAAACATTTCAATATACGTATGTTTGCAATTTGTTTTATATTTTAATATATAAATGCATATTTCCGATATTTTTAGATTTTGAGAATTATCGTGGAACTTAATTTCTCTCTATTCGGAATCTACTGTATGATAAATATCTTGGTGTTTCTAAATTCATAGCCACCACATGTAATCGTTTTATTGTCTTCCTATAATGCCAGGAATGCTCCCATGTTTGGAAAATACTTCATTCTAGTACATTTGTCTATACAGAAATGATAAAAATTCGCTTTCACTCAAAAATTTACTTTTAATAATGTAGGAAATAAATGATAATCAGATATTCCAAATCAACGTTTCTTACTGATAGCTAGAGAAATCATTTTTAACTAATATTAGTTCTATATTACAAACAATAAAAGTATTTGCAAAATTATTACAGACTTTACATAATTTAAATGATTAAAAGCAATTAATTGGCTCATTGATGAGTATCTGAAAAATTGTTAATTTGTCCCGTTGATTTGTAACTATTAATTATTATTGTTTATTAGTTAAAATACTTTATATTTTAGGTATTAATAAATAAGGAGAAGTTGAGTGCGTTCATAGAAAAAAGAGCGAAACAGAGATTAGAAGTAAGTACAACTTATGTGTTTCACAAGTGATTTCTTAACTCAAGTTAATTAAATATTTTTTGGATTGTCCATTGCTTTATAGTCTTGAATCATCATCCGTGTAGAGGAATTTTAATTGTAGGGCCTATACATATCCTAAAATATCGTAGAGAAGTTGGTTTATCTTTTATATATTAAATCATTTTTAATTGTAGACCTCTATGTTTTACATATTTTTGTACAAAATCGTTTCTCCGAGGATTCTCTTCTAACAACAATATGTTGTTATCTCTTCAATAAATACCCTTTGTGTTTTTAATCGGATTGAATCGAAACTTTTAGGATACATTAAGCAAGGCAGGAAGTATATAATCCTTAAATCTGATCTAACTGGATTCAATACTATGGCCTGTAGAAAATTCACAATGTAAACGCCTTCCTGTTCCATCTATTTTCCCTATGACGATAAAATTCCCAGAGAGTTTTAAATAATATATATTTGTACCGAGTAAATATCAAATGCTACTGGCAAGAATCATTTTAATAATGCTAAATTTCATATAATTTCACCAACTAATAATTCTCGATAGAAACCAAATTAATTTTTCTCGTTTGGACCAGTACATTTCTACAATCTAGAAATTCTGAATGTTAAAATATAGCAAGGAATAATTAATTTCAAATATCAAAATCAATTTTGGTAATATTGAATTATATCAATTGATTACATCTATCAATGGAAATATAAATAGTGTAAATGAAGCTTCAAGAAAAACTAATACTTTATCCATTTATGTGTTGTATTATTTAAAGACATTAAAAAGTCTCTTTCATTTCAAAGATTTCTTTTAATTTGATTGCCTTTTCTATATGTAACATAGTTATGTATATAATTTCTGTTTACATATTTTTATATACAGAAAGCAATGGAAAGAAATAAAGGACTAATATTTTATTCTAAACTAATATGTTAACTTGGTACGAATGTAATTAATAACTCACTCAATATTCATTCGTATTGCATATTTGTACTTTTTATATTTTTTGAATATTTTTATTATATTTAATATTTAATTACTATTAAATATCTCATTTGATTTAAATGTCATGATAGACTCTGTATATAAAAGTTTTTATACGTGTAAATAAATTATTTCAGAGATTCCGAAAATCAAAAGATCCGGATTTTCAACTTGAGGAATGGCATGAATCCGATTTTAGTAAATATCGCTTGATATTTTTAGTATATGCTTAGTTTAGATTAGTTTTTATCTATATTAAAAAAATAATAATTGGCATTATACGATGTAAATAATATTATAGACTTGTATACAACCTGAAATAGAATATAACTAATTCAATATAAAACAGAGTTTACAGGACAAAATTAATTAGTTGTCATTATGCACTGATGCAAATTATGTTTAAACTATTAAAATTGAAACAGTTGTTTAAAATTAGATATGATAATATCAAATCAACCGTTACATTTTCTAATTTTCTTGAATTCTGAAATTAAATTCTATCAGGAAGTCATATAGATAGAAGAACATTGACTATGAAAAGCTGAAAGGGGTTTTTAGATGACAGAAAGGTTGATAGTTGCAAATGTATTCTTGGTGAATAAATGAAGTAAAAACATTGTAGCAAATTTTTTTTATCGAAACAAAGGAAAAATTAGCATTGATCAGATTAAAATTTTAGTAATAAAAAGTACATAATTTTGGTATTCTATAAAGGAAATAAATGCATTTATTATAATATGCAGAGAAATATTTAATTCAGAATGAAATTTAAAACAGTTAGTTCAAGATAATATTAGAAAGAATTCTTGTGTTCTGTCTGTTAAAATATAATAAAATATAAAATTTTAGAAATTCTGATATAGCTAAATAATTTTCCAGATTAAGAAAATTTTTAATAAGAACGGAATCACAGTTATCACACATTTCATTAATTATAGATAAATTACGGTCAAGTCTATCGTTATAATAAAGATATAAATCAGTCTTGCCAGTTTGAAGAACAATTAAAAAGTTAAGGAATAGGACTGAAAATGCTGAATAAATGAAAGGTTAACGGATAAAATACTACACAATGCAATTGGTTGGGTTTGGAATTGTTCTTTCTTAATATCAAATATATTTTCTCGCATATAATTTATATGCATTGGATTAAATATATCTGTTTTCCTCCGATGCATATCATCACATAAGTAACAAAAAGTTAATAGTATTATTAACTTGAAAATAATTGGCATCTTAATTGAGAATGATCGGAAATGTTGATTAATAGAGTTGAGCAGTAGATCAGTTGATTTGTGTTCGTTCTCCTACAATGGCAAAAGTGTTTATTATCAGAAATTTCTCTCAACCATGTCCGTCACATTAAGAGATTTCTGACAACTCTGAAAATTCAGAGATTTCAGTTTATGTATAATTCGTTGTTTACAATTATTCATTCATCCTTTGACCCTCTTTTCTTTAATGACTAAACGGAAACTTTTGATTCATTTTAGCTTTTGTTTTTCTTTATTTCAAAAGTTCCTAGCTGTTTATAATTTATTGCTTTGAAAAGTAAGTATACCTGGTTAATATATTATATGAACACATTTATTTTTAGTTGCTTCTTCAGTTTTTGTTTTCAAATTTCATTTGAATAAAAAATTTCGACTGAATAAAATACAACTAATTTTCATATATGTGCTTTAACAAATAATTAAATATGATTTAGCTTTGGTTTTTTAAATTTAATGATATATTTTAGTTACTCAATTAAGAGATCTTCAGGATAGTAAAACTTATTGTATTAGAATTGAATTATACATCTATTTCTCGTAATTTGATTATATTAACAATATTCGATTTAATCACATTTTCCACTAATCAAAAATATTTATAGTGAAACCACTTTAATATCTTTCTGATTTCATATTTTCAGAATTCTCTGATGATGATATTTCTATACGGGCAGTCAAAGGTGAGTATATATATTTTTTTTAGTTTTCCTGTTCCTTTGCTTTATAAAACAAAAATTTCAACAATGAAATTAAATTAGAGAAGTGCAAGAACTAGAATTTAGTATAAAAGTCAAATGCAGCTTAAATACATCATTTTCTTTGTCAAATATATGCATGTCGGATGTAACACAATTTACGATAATTCTGAAAAGTTGTTAAAAATTTCTGAGGTATAGATAATATCGCATTTCTTCACGCTAATAAAATACCAGTTCTTCATTAGGGCCCTTATAACATTAATATTCGCAAGAATTTCACGATAAATTCGTGTGTTTACTTTCTCTTATAAATTTTAGCAAAATATGTCACAAAACCAATTTTTAGGGGGCTATCTGATTAAGTGTGCTGTATGCAAATCAGATATCAGGATATAACAGGATTTTCTAATATGGCGATATTCGGAATTTATACACGTCTATATTTTCGAAACTGTCAGACACGATAGATATATTGCATATTGAAAAACTCTTTTTAAACGTAATCATATGAATAGTTACAATGATAGAAACTTTATGCATATTCTAGATAATTATAATTTCTTTTTCTTTTTATCAGAATCAGAATCTGAGGAATGTAGGAATTCAGTAGAAGGTAGGTAAAAGTGTTCAGAATATGGTTCCATTTTTTAGTGAAAAGTGGAATTATTAAAAATTGAAATCTAGTTTTAGATATTTATTCTTCTAGGATTATATTTAGATATTTTTTCTATACTTAAACATTATATTCCGATTGTTTAATTAATACAAGATAATCCTCTTTTTTTCTGATAAATTATAATACTTTATTTCTGCAATTTACTCATCCGTAATTAAATAAAATAAAATAAAATAATGTATAATGCATATCTATTGGAAATTTTCTTATTCCTAAAATAGTGTAAATGTATAGTAATTTAATCAATAAGATATATAAAGTAAGGCATAAAAATTGTGTGAAATATTTCATAAATAAAGACAAGTTTTATTCTTTTTAGAAAATGAAGAAGTGCCTGAGGGAATGGTAAGCTTTCTTTTTATAAGCATTTTATTTTAATTTTATAAATTGTGATATTACGAAGAATAATTGTTTTACTAAGAAAACACGATAGAAAAATTTAGTAAAAAAATTAGATCTATGACACTTCCTGACTTTATTTGGTTAATTTAGGTACATGTGGGCTGTTCATTCTCCAGATATTATATTAATTCTGATATAATCTTCGATAAATGAAACGGGTTATTTTGCTGTAACATAAATAATTTTTAAATTGAAAACCACTACTCAACTTTTATATTTGAACTGAAATCTAAAATTTTAAAGTTCAGTTCGAAAAAGATAGATCCCTGATCATTAATCCACAACGGTGGAAGGTAATGAATACTTCTTATTATAACTACTTATTAAAGATAGATTTAATCGGAAAAATCGATTTGTTTCACTTTCGATACGAAAACAAAATAAAATTCAACAGTCCAATCGATCTTATTTTTCTGCTGACTACTAAACGCAAACAATATTATTTATTAATTTAATGTACTTAATTTAGCTATGTACAGCTGAGTTTCAAAATTAATATTCCATTGACATCTGCATATCTGACTGACGTACTTCGTTATTACAATCTAAATTGGTAGCCTGCCAAATATCAATTATTCTTCATTTAATTATAACTACCGATTAGTTTTTAATATTGCAAGAGTTTATTTTATAGGCATTATACACCGTTAAAGCTTTGACAGACGTCATTCGATTAGAAACTGCTAACAAGTTCGAGGTAATTTTGAATTATGTCTAATTTATCTTCTCGCATTTATTATGGTTCAGTTTTTACTTTAATATTTTTGTTATTATTTCAGATTTTGAAGGCAGAGTTCGAGAGAGAAGAGGCTATAGGTAAGACTTTATTCAGTTGATTAGACAAACCTGACTGATTATCAGCCAAGATTAGAACCGAATTTGCCTTTAAAAGTTATGCAATATTAATTTACCCATATATAGCATATGTAACATTAATAGATTAAATTCGAAAACTTCTTAATATTATAACTATCAATCCGAACGTACTTCGAAAATGTGTACAGATTTTTTAATATTTCTTTAAAAATATGTTTTAATTCTCTGAAGACGAACAATATAAAATATTATTTTCAGTATACAATTTTTTAAAGATGATCTTGAAAAAATAAAATTCATAACTAGAAAATGATTTATTTAATTAATATTCAACAGATAGATGCAATCAAATCCCATACATTAATAAAAGCGACTTTTTATCTATATGCATAATTTTGTTTTAACTTGAGCTCATAGTCGATAAATTATGATTTATTCATTTCAACCATTTAATATAAACGCGTTTCTTTTTTGCAGAGAAGCGAATTAAGAAAAGCAAGAGAAGCTGCTTCAGGTAAAAGATTTCCTGATATTTCATTCTATTTTTTGATTCATTCAATTTTTTATATATTCGATGGCGTAAATATATTCATTTTCACCATTAGTATTTTCTGTTTTTTTAGAAAAGTTGCGGATTTCTTTAAGAGGTAATTTGAAATAAACGGCATTCGTTACTTTATAAAAGTATCAAGAATTAAATGAAACTGATAATTGATTGGCTTTCTTAGTTGATATAACAGAATTTATTAAAAAATTACAGGCAAAAATAGTATAAAAATTGATGCTACCAAATGAGAGGAAATTACTTCATTACTTGAATTGACGCTACTATATTTAAAGAATTTTACATTACCTGAAATTTGTGTTATGTGACTGAAAGATTCTTGGATTCAAGAATTTAGTGAAATGGAATACTTTCAGAAATGAAATTAAAATATTTAGTGAAATTTAATACTGACAGAAAAGGACTGCAATTGAACATAAATTCACTGTTTGTGTTCATAGAAAGTTATTTCAACGAAAGTGTTTAACGAACAATTACAGAGAATGAACTGTAACTGAATTAATGAACTTTCATATGAATTAACTTCAAAGACAATTAACATATGTGACCGTGATTGGATTATTTGTATATAAGAAGACTATAAGATAGTTAATAATGTGTTTATTAGTTTTAATATGTCTATTAGATGATAATTTGTTTTTTCGACATTTCTTTGATATGTTAGATTTAATATGTTTATTAGTTAGTAATATGTTTTTCAACTCTTCTTTTTTATATGTTAGACTTAATATGTTTATTAGTTGGTAATATGTTTTTTCAATCTTTCTTTTATATGTTAGTTTGTAACATGTTTTATGAGTTAGGATAATTTGTTTTTGTATGCAAATAAAAAAGAAAATTATTACTTTAGTTGACTGTATTATAATTGATAACGTTTTTCACTTACTAGATCATATAAAAACAAATTCCGCAGTAACAGAATTCTATGAATGTCATCAATTTTAATTCAAAAATATCACAAATACGTTTAATAAACTCTCAAATCGTTATCGACTGACTCGTGTAGTGTCAATGAAATCGTTTTTCACATAACACTTTATTATATTTTTATATTTCGGTTTACTACGGTTAATGTGGCTATCTACAAGCTAGTTATTGATATAACTTGTTTTCAGATGCATGCACAATTTCAAAAAATACTGATATAGTACAATATCATATTTCTTAATTAATAATGTAATGACTATTTCAAATTTTATATAAAAATTTCTGTAAAAATACAGATGCACCTTATCGCTATTGATTATTCAATAAATAATGATTCGGTGTTAAAAAATATTTAATTTGGAATTGATGGTTGCAGAATAAACAGTTTTACTTCTGAAAAGAAGAGGCGACCAAAAAAAGTTTTCATTGAAACATATTTTGTTTACTGCACATGAATTTGCTCTAATTATTAATTTTCGTGAAAATTTTGTTTCATTTCTCAACTCGTTATTATATTTTAATAATTAATATTAAATTTAATTTTATTCCTTTGATTTATTTAAATGAATATGTATTTTAAATGGACACAATAATAATCAGTTTTATTCAGAATCCAATTCTCATAGCATTCGTAAGTCCGACAAAGGTCAAAGATTTCCATATCATATTTATCCACTAATAAAAGAGCTAAAAATAAAACATTCGAAAAGTTATCAAAGAATTTAATGTACGAGGAAATTTATCAAATATATTAATTATAGACTCAATTCATTCATTTCAAAGAAAATCTTAATGAATTTTCCGAGTATAAGTTTGAAATTACCTATTATTTTCTAAACATGCAAATTTACAAAATTTTATAGCTATTTTTACTTGCAAAATACTTATTAACTACAAAACTTAATGTTATTTATTTATGAAGACCCAACGCAGAAGAAAGTTACCAGATACTTAAATCCGAATAATTCGGATTGTTAAAATTTCACAATGCAACAAGATATTTTACGGTAGATTATTTCCAAATACAAAGATTAATTGATTAGTTTTTCATCATTTCTACCTGAAAATAGATAATACATATATCAGTTAGGTTTGTCTGCGTGTGTATCTATTTGGTAGTGTCGGCACGATAACTTGCGAATTTAATAAAATTCACATTTATCGTTATGGCATACTTGAGGGCTAGGTTTATAGAAAAAGGCCGACACTATGTGAATGCCATGGTTCGCTATTATTTCTACAAGAGAAATTTATATGTTTTGATGCAATGCAACTCATGAATAGCACCCAATCTGAAATAATTTGTATATCAATATTATTAGGATGTATAGTCGACGACAGGTTAAGAATGTAGTACTGTAGAAGCTGTAGATATTGTTTGCGGCTTTATCACTCCAACATAAGAAATAGTCCTTCACGGTAACGCGAATAATTCAATAATATCTTTATCAAAACAGAAACTGACATGCAGTGTCAAATACCTAAAATACTAAAATCTATGTGTTAATGATTAAAAATCACCAATAAAAAAAATACGAAAATAATGCATTTTTAAATATTTACCCATCATTCATTGCTTTTCGTCATGGCGTCGTCATCCAAAGAAGTTCTATCGTTCTTTCGGAAGAGGAATTGTTTTGAATAGCCAAACACGGCAGATCATTTTGAATGTATATTCAAAACATCGATTGCAAAATCCGTCGATATCTATCTGGTCATTAGTTACTATGACAAGTGACTTAACAGGAGTAGGAGTTGCAACAATTTTTAAATTGAAGGCAGAAGTTCGA
>WUQG02283719.1:0-19682 GCA_011317285.2 Androctonus mauritanicus | reverse complement strand
AATTCACATTATTGTACAGTGTACATATAGCCTACTCAACTTACGACCAAATCGTGTTACGACCGGTCTGTTGGAACTGATCGTGGTCATAAGTCGAGAACTAGCTGTATTTAAAATTATTGAAAAGCATCATAATTTTTCATTTATATTTTTATTTATAGGGACAAGGATACTTACTTTAGGTGAAGTTCCAAAAGATCAAGTATATCCAATGAAATATCCTTTCTAAGTTTTTTTAAACAGAAAAGATCTTGAGTACAATTTTTATATTTAAATTTCCATTGGTTTATTAAATCATTGTATAATTAATCAAGTTGTTGACTCCATATCCTATTGCTCACACATAATAAATTAATATGAAAAATACTCATTGCAGATATATACAGACTGGATATTGTTTTTTACAAGCTATATAATCATCTCCAATAATAATAATAAAAACCAATTTTAAATTTAAAATTGGTTTTTATTTCAGTTATAATCTTTAGCTGTCATATATAAGAATATAAAAAAATTCCCATTGCTTAGTAACATCAGGTTGGAAAGTGACTTAAAACAAAAAGAATATAGTAAAAAGTATTAAAATTTTTTATAGATTGAAACTTACAAAGAATTAAAATACTTTATTTTTGACAGAAGGCTATAATATATTTCAATTCACTTGATAAAGCGGAAAAAATCATTTGAATTTGTATTTTTTTTTTGTTTTTTTTTTGCTCTTTAAATTATAGCATTCTTTTATTAAATAATAAATAAATAAATAAATAACTTTTTTGTATTTATATTCTTTTATTACATCAAAATAATTTAATCAGTATTAACAGAAAATAAATATAGCTGCTGCTTTCCAGCTTGTATAAATATGATATACATAAATTCAATATTATGGGCATTTCCACAATTACAATAATTACATCCTTAAAAAATTTGTGTAAGTTAAATTTACATAAATTATTACAGTAAAATTAAATGATATTGTATGATATATATAGTATATATGTATAAAGCTTACTACTAAACAGGAGATACATAATGATGATTATTATAAAATAATGCAAATGTACAATTACATTATATTAAAATAGTTATTACAACTTGTAATAATTTTACTTTTGTTAATAGTAATATTAAATATCCTTATATTAACATCTTAACTTTGCTAAAAATAGCTGTTTTTGTATTTCATAATATGGCATTAATGTGATAGTGTATTATATACCTTAAGAGTATATTTTTTATGTAATTTTTGAAAATTTATTAGAAGCAATCACTGTCTTTCAGAAATTGAAATTATAGTGAATATATATATATAATTTTCTCCATGTTAGAAGTTGAATCTGTTTGCAAATACAAATCATACTTTAAATGTGTGTGTGATACCAAATTATATAATATTTTGTTACAAAATTAAGAACAAGTTTATTCAGTTTTTTAAATTATTTTAGTATAATGATATTGTAGAGGATGCTGCATTACATAAAAAGAAAAATCTCTATTTACAATATGGAAAAAATTAAATAAAAAAATTGAATGCATATAGCTTTGTTTTTTATTTACTAGCTGGTATATCCACATTGCCCAGGAATTTCTGGCTCATCATTTGTAAAAAGATATTAATTTTTGGTTTGTGAGATTTTCTGATATTTACAAATGATATTCTACTTGTAAGCAAAATTGGAAAAAATCAAAAGCTATGGATGTGGTGGTGGTGTCATACATTGGAATTTTTATAACTTTACACACTGATGAAACCTGATATCATACATTTTACATCACAATGATGCCAAGCACTGATGATATTCTGAGACATCATCTATTATTACATCGTATGTTGGAACTGTTTTAGCATCACACACACTGATAATGTTTTAGGACATCATTCATTGTTATGTTGTATGTCAGAATATTTGTGACAGCATCATTACTACATCACAATGACATCATATACATTTTGTAATATCATCCATTGATACTTCATACATCAGAGATATTGTGACGTCATTACTACATCACAATGATGTCACATATTCTAACATTTTGTGGCATCATCCATTGTTACTTCATGCATCAAAACTGTTGTAATGTCATTGTTATTGCAAATTGATGTCACACTCTGATAACATTTTGAGACATAATCCATTGTTATGTAGTACAAACTTTTCTGATGTCAGTAATTGTTACATTATAATGATGCCACACACTGATGATGATTCTGATGTCATTCATTGTTATGTCATGGTAACATCATGTGTATGAAACTATGACATCATCCTTACTTCATACTTTGCAATATCAACAATAGTCAGAACAGTAGGTTAAAGGATTTTAAACATAGGCACTCTGGGTTAAAAACGTCCCATCTTGGGGCAGTTTTGACCCAGAGTGCCTATGTTATCCATGGGGAAAGTCATCCTGCAAAGTTTGGTGCCAGTAGGTCAAACGGTGTGATTTAAACTAAGTGGAACAAATAAATAGATAGAATGATCCCGATATGCCCCATTTCCTGGGGCAATTTTGATTTTGGATAACCTATGTTACCCACAAGATCATGGAAAAAGACAGACAGAAGGGCACACAAACATTGCATTTTTTTATATATATCTATAAATTGTATGATAATTGTTTCAAATAAGAAAATCTTTGATTTACAACCACTTATACTTAGGATAGTGAAGTAATCAATAAATTTCATGATTGATCAATGCAATTCCATAGTCTGATATAATGAAAGCATTTTATTTGTTTATGGTTCTTGTAGCTTTGTGTTCTTTATGTTTATTATGATAATGTATAATGTCCTAATAAATATTAGTAATGAGAAATGCATAAATTTTGTGCATTTACAACTTACAACTGCTCTGACCTAAAATGGGAGTTTGAACCAAATCCTGTTCTAAATCAATAAGTATCATAATTAGTCAACTCACTTGCTTTTATTAATACCACTTCAGAATAAATCGAGTACTTATAGCAAGTAAAAATCTGAATGTTTACTTGCTATAAGTGCTCGATTTATTCTGAAGTGGTATCAATAAGTATCTGTATTTAAATTACATTCTATTTCATAAAAATGAATTTCAGAGAATAATTTAAATTTTCAATGTCCTGTGCATACAATTAGTTTTTGATTTGTAAGTTTTTCACATATAAAGTATAAAAAAACTCAGAAATATGAACATTGAATGCAAAAATAAAATACTGAATATTCATAAATAAGCATTTCAAACCATATATGTAGCTACGCAATAAACTACAACTGAGTTTGTAGCAGAAACTCCATTGTCTATTACTAAATTGGAAAACTCCAAAAAGCAGCATGAGAAATAGAAGCAGTATTATTATGCAAATAACTTTTATACCTGAATTGTTTCTAAAGCAGTAAATCATCTACTTATCTATTAACAGTAATGACAAATAAAATTCTTTAATATTTATATGACATTTTAAATATTAAAGAATTACATATTTCATTATTATTATAATTTGTATGGTTTTAAAAGCAATATTTTAATTTCTTCAGATAAATAAATCATTGTTTCATTTATAAACTATTGAATTTGTTGACCTTTACTTAATTTTATTTTGGTCAACAGTTTCATTGTTGTAAACAGAATTTGTTTTTAATATTATGGCTATGGGAAATTGATGGTTTAAGAGTTCTTACTTTATGAATGCACTCCAAGAATGAATTAACTTGTAAAGTTGAGAACTGTTTGTACTGTATTTTATAGCTCTTTCAATAAAAATATAATTTCAGAACAGTTTTTGCAATATATTGTGAAAGAAATATTGTATATTAGGAAAAAATGAAAAGTAGGTCTCTCAGGCATATATTTTTTTCTAAAAAATCAAATTTATATTATTTTTGAGATATCTAGTTTGTATATTATAGAATAAAAATTTTCTACTGGATAGCTAGATTTGCTGCACAAATAAGTGATTAAAAATGTGAATCAATAGTTCTGTTAATGTTAAAAAAAAATCAATAGGAAAATCTATATATAGGAAATTCCCAACTTATGATGGAGTTACATTTCTCAACCATCAAAAATCAGAATATTCAATATGCTTGTAAATTGTAATAGTGACATTAATGTTCAATAAATGCTATTTATTCTTTAAAATGAGGAAATTCTGTATTTTGTGTCTACCAGAACTTTATATGGATAAAACTAAAAAAACAATGTAAAAACAAAGATGGAATATTAAGTTATTTTCCTGTGTCCAAGTTTCTAGCATTGGCTCCATGATAAAGCAGTCATTTACCATCTTGAAGGATCCAGGTTCAATTCTAGGTCTCACATATTTTTTAGAAAGGATCCAAGCCCTGCCAAATTCATTGAACCCCATCTGTCAATCTTCTGATTATACCCATTATAGTTGTTGGACCATCTGTGGTGTGATCAACTGTAGGGAGGCAAAAAATCTAACATCTAATGTGGGATCAACCAAAAAGGGTTGATCTCACTATAAGTGTGGACTTTTTGCATTGACTCTAAAAATGGCTGCTGCCAAAAGTATCTGTTATCAGTTTAATTCAAACTAACTTAACCAAATTTCTAGCAAATATAAGCAATTTAATGCTTATATTTGCTAAAAATTTAATGCCACTTCCAAATTATTGGCTGAATATTACATAATGATCCATTCCATATCCAATTGCAAACTGTCCATATTTTAGTAAAGCCAAGTAAGACTTTACAGTAGGTAAACCGATGCCCAAGCTGGATTCATTAAAAATTCTTCAAAAATATGGAATCCAAATATTGTGCTTTCATTCATTTAGGATGGAAGTTAAATGGGATGAATCTAGACAGCTAAAAAAATCTGGAGATATGAGACTGGAAATTAAATATGAATATTGCATGATGGAAATATGACATGCTTCCCATTCTGGTGACAGCTTGATCATTTGGATGACTATTGCAGGATCATTGATGTGGTCTTCATAAGTACAAATTTTGTTATAAATACTTGCCATCATAAGTACAGAGAGTTGGGGCCTCATATATACTATCTTGAAAATGATAGATTTGTCCTATAGTTCTTTGGT
Organism: Androctonus mauritanicus; assembly: GCA_011317285.2. NCBI lineage: Eukaryota > Metazoa > Arthropoda > Arachnida > Scorpiones > Buthidae > Androctonus > Androctonus mauritanicus. The sequence goes on along the minus strand of WUQG02283719.1, from coordinate 14,629 downwards.
AAACTTTTCTGTATCCATTTCTGAAAGTATCATTTTTGTCATGTTTTATTGATTATAAACTTTTATCATAAATCTAGTGTTTGAAAATTCCATTTTCCAGTAAAATATATAATCTAACATGCCCTATGTTTTAACATTATAAGATTAATGAAGTTTCACTATATTTGAAAGTACAAAAAATAGATATTTGAAATATGTATATATAGAAATTTAATATACTGATGTCTGTCTAGAATAAAGCAAGATTAAATTTAGATCATTGCAATACTTTAGCATGATTTTTGATCTATTTCTAGTTTTACATAAACTATACTTGACAACAACATAGGAAGTCAGTATTGACTCTATGGGAGCAGTGTATTATCAACTTTAATTGACGGTATTAATGTGCATTGAACAGTCAATTTCTATGGAAAGGTGTCAGTAAGAACAGTGTTTATTTTTATCTAATTGTGCCTCTGGATTTTCAGTCTCAAATAAACATTTCAATACAATCTGCTATGTTTGATGACTAATCATCAGAGGCGTAACTAGGATTTTAGCGCCCATGGCTAATATATAGTTTGGTGCCCTTGGACTGTTCTTAAGACGAATTTACAATATCCCTTAAAAGATTCTGGCGCCCTTGGACTGTTGCGCCCTTGGCAACTGCCCAAATGCCAATGCCTAGTTACGCCTCTGCTAATCATGCAGCCTTTTGAGAATTGAAATTACAGTTCTCCACCATTTTAGAACAGTTAGAATCAATTGGAATGCACGAAACATCATTGCACATCTGATCAGCATATACTGTATATTATAGACCTGCAGATAATTTACTTCATATTAAAATCATATTAATATCATAATTTTATTCGAAACTTATAGCTTATTTGCCAAAATTGTCATTATGTTATGGCAATTTACTGTAATATTGCAAATAATTTAGTGGATTATATCTTCAGTGTAGTGATATAAATGAATTTTGGCTCTCTCATAGATTCAATACTGCCAAATTAATCCCTTGATATTTTTAATAAAAATTTGAACTAATATTAGTTTAAATTCTTTCAAATTATTAAAAGTTTTATTAAAATATCATGCAATTAATTTGGCAGAATAGGTTCTATTTGGATATTTCTCTTGAAGTTTGGCTTATAAAAGTTTAAATATACAGGTAGTTTTCGGTTTACGAGTTCCCAGATTTACAAGTTCTTTTCATATATGAAATATCAAAAAAAATCAAAATTATGAACATTAATTGCAATAAATAAGTTCTAAACATTCATAAAAAGGAATTTAAACATATATACATAGCTATACAATACATTACAATTGGTTTTATAGCAGAAATTCCATTGTCTGCTTCGAAATCAGAAAATTCAAAATGGTAGCTGAGAAGTAGAAGTAGCACATCTGGTTTTATCAGCATATTATGTAAATAACTTCTATTTCTGAACTTATTTTTTAACATTAATATGATAAAAATAATTTTTTATTTTCATAATTTGCTTGAATTTAAAAGTCATATTTTCATTTATTTAAATAAATCATTGTTTAATTATATACTATTGATTTTGTTAAAGTTTACTTAATTTTATTGTGGTCAAATTGCATTGCTAAGAATGAAATTTTTGCTTTTAACATTATGTCTACAGGGAATTGATTCTTGGTTTACAAGTTCTTACTTAACAAGTTCACTTCAGAAATGAATTAGCTTGTAAAGGCAGGAACTATCTGTATAAATTTATATTACAATAAAAGTGCAATTGAATAAAACTGTATTTAATACAAATACAGTATATTAACATTTTAGAATTTCTGAGGATTTTTTAAATAAAATGATTTAAGTCATTATTACCCTTAGTTAATATCTAGAATGGTTGAAAAAAAATTTTCAGAAAAGAATAATTGTGATAAGTGAATAATAATGATTAAAGAATTTTTATATAAAATATTCATGTATATGTCTGAAGTGTTATAAACATGCCATATACTTGTGTGTAAGCCAATCTGAATATTTTTAATAATATAATCAAAAAGAAATAAGCGTTTCTAGAAATAAATATCATACAGCCAACATCATATTTATTTCTAAAAATACCTATTTCTTCTCAATATATTATTAAAAGTATATCTGAAATCACACTATTAGTGCAAAAAGAACCCAATAGGACCACTTTATATGTTTTTGATTATATTTGTGCAATACAAAAATATTAATTTATGTATAGTCATATATATATCCATATTTTTTAATAAAAAAAATAATCAGCAAAATGATGATTTTTGTTATGAATAAATATGGGGGATCATGTGGCTGGTGCATAAAGGTGCAATGGGAATATATCACAACTGAGTCAGCAAATCTTACAATCTTACAAATATTTTCCAATTTTTAATTGCACTATATATAAGTTGACCTTCCTTCAGAAATTTTTTTTGGAAGAATTCCTTGGCATTTATATGAATATATATGGTAGCTTCCTATAATTTATGCTGGTATGTTCACAGAATTACTAGCAAATTCAAAATACTGGTACTGTTATAAAATTATTCATATTATAGTTTCAATATGCTTAATTTAATTTGATTTATTATTTACTTTAGTACTTTTGTCTATGTCCATTATATTCCTATATCATACTCTAGAGTTATGGTGGATAATGCAGTATTTGTTTCTCCTTTTTCTATATTTTTATAATGTTCTTTAAGGTATTACTTGGAGTTTCTTATGATAGACATTATATATTCTCAATAATGTTGGTTTACAGAATGATTTTTTAAGAGAATACTTTGTTTGTTGATATGAGTCTTTATCATTTCTGAGAAGTTTTAAAATTTTGTTTTACATTTGTACAATATTCAGTTAATTTACCATATTTTTTAAATCTAAATAATACTAATCATTATTTTCACCCTTATTCCTTAAATGATAAACTAAAAAGATCAGCTCAAATTAAGGGGAAAAAACATATATCATTTATTATATCAAAGAACTTTTGGCTTAATGAAGCCATCTTCAGCAGTTTTCTGGACAGCAAGACTAGAATAGATAATTAGAATAAAGATATTCTAATGATCTATTCTGTTCTTGTTGTCCAGAAAACTGCTGAAGATGGCTTCATTAAGCCAAAAGTTCTTTGGTATAATAAATGATATATGTTTTTTCACTTAAACTAAAAAGATCACTCCAAATTATCATATTTTTTAAATTTCCATCCTAGTTTTGCATTTTTAAACAAACCTACACTTTTATATATAATTATAAAATAAGAATTAAGAGAAAGCAGAGATTTTATACCAGATAGTAGAACTTTCTGTTTTGAATTAAATATAATAAATTTCTGCCTAATACCTATAATGAAATCTCATTAATTCAAAGTACTGTGGATCAAAAAATTGGACTTCAAATTATGTAATTTGCTTTCATAGGATTTACGTGTTAAGTGGATAAATTTTTTTTTTTTAATTATTGATAATATACAATATTTAAATTATCAATTATTGTAAAAACTTTTCTGAAATTTTTTAATATTTTTTGAAAACATTCTGAAACTGTCCAAAACTTGATTTTAAAACAATCAATTTTATAAAATGATGGCATTCATTAAAATGTAAAGTCAAATATCCTTTTAAGATTTATCGTCAAATAAAAAGTACAATATTTGCTTGCTTTGATCATTTTTTGCATTCACTTTTAAATCTACAATTTTGATTTCACATTAATATAAAAATTAAATTTTTGAACTATCATCAAATTCTCATATATTCTATCATAATATTAATAATTCTTTCAAAATATGATCTGTTTTTAACTATATACCAAAAACAAATATCTTTTGAAATATTTGACTGTTTTGATGTTTGTTGCTCTTTTGAGACATTTGAGATATTATCAATCAAATATCTTTTGAGATCAAATTATCAAATGATGAGGGAACATTTTTTAATGAATAAAGAAGTCTGTCTAAAATGTTGGGTTGTATAGAAATGTTTTGGCTTTATATTTAAATGCCTAGAGTTTGATTCTGGATCTTATTCCTGGAAAACTTTATTTAAGAATCAAGTCAATTTGTTGATCTCCATCTTTTGTAATCTGGCTGACCTCTTTTCAAGGGTTAGCAGTCTATGCCAGAGCTTACTTCATCCCATCACCTAGTACTCAATAGAGTGAAAAATGATGCCTAATGTTACAAAAAAATTCCATAAAAAGAAAGCGGGATGGTTGTGTGTTAGCCTATCACCTAGAGCCAGGATGGGCAATTCTTGGTATGTATGCCAAACATGGTTGACCCATCAATGATTTTTTTTCCAGCATACAACCCATGGCTCACCTTAAAAAATAATTAAATAAATAAATTATCAACAAATAAAATAATATCTTTAATTTTATTTTCTTTTATTGTGCTTTAGTCAAATAAAAAGATTATGAGATTAGACACTTTAATATATTGGAAAACTTGAAAAAAATGTCTGATTGATCTTTATAAAAAAAAAAAACAAAAGCAAAAATTTCAGAATTATTGTTTATTTTTTACTGATGTTAAAAATTGTGTGGCTATGTATGGTAGCTAGAATTACATTTAAAGGCTAATAAAATATATCTATGCTATCAACAGGGTAGAAGAATGTTTAGATAGAAATTTTGTCACTAATTTTTACATTCATTCAGTATTACGTGATTTACAATAATCACTCTTATAATATTCTTTGATTTTGATTCTATTTTAGATTGATTTTTGATTATTTGAAAAGGTTCTCCCAATACTTAAAAGACCTCAAATAATAATATATTCCCCATGATTTCGATTGGCATGTCAGAAAATTATGCATTGAAGATTTGGCAGTTTTTGCGCATACACTTTAAAAGGTTGCCCACCCTGGATTTAGAGGACTTGGATTCAGTTCACAAGTCTCATACTTCCAGATTTCTTCAGGAAGATCTGAGTTCTTCCTAAAGAAATTATACAGCTTATTGAATCCCATTCTTTACCTGAAAGCCATTCCTGCTATGAGTATGGATGGCTCATTGCGGGTGCAAGAATAGCCCCACCAGTTAAAAAATGGACAAACAACAAATGGGCACTGCATCAACATATATTAAATACTGATTTTGCATAAAAATTTCATGATTCCTCTAAATTAAAATATTAAAATCAATCTCTTGTATGCAATCTTCAACTTTTGGAAGAGGACAAATGCTTCTGTGTTTGAAAAAGGTGTAAAAATCATGGTAATAATCAGATATTTCTTAGCTATTTATCCATCTATCAAACATTTGGACATTTTATCCAAATCTGTAGGTAGTCTTCTCAACTCATCTATCACAAAACAATTTCAAATAATGCAAATTTTAGTTCATTGTTGAGCAAGAATGAAACTTTGAATTAAAAATTAATTATATTTCAAATTATTCATTAAAATAACAATTAAAAATTATATACTTTGAGCTGGGGATTGTAATTTATTTTGAATTAATATTAAATTAACAAAGTTTTATTAAAATATGTGCTTATCGGATACATATTAGTTTAACAGAAATTTAATTTAATAAAATAACAAAATATTTTAATATTTTACTCGCTGATGTGGAATTAAAATAAAGACAAATAGTACTGATCAGGAGAGAGAGAATTTTATTGCAGAAATATTTTTGATCTACTTGTGAAGTCTTCTACAGAGTAATAAAACTAAAGAAAACATTGTGAGTAGGTCAAAATGTTTCTGTAATAAAATTTTCTCTCTCCTTATCAGTACCATGTATTTTACTATTGTTTATTATGATTTATAAAAATATCATCCATAAGGAATTAGTAAATATAGATAATCTTTGACTTACAATTGCCTCAATTTATGATCACTCAAACTTACAACAGCAATGCCATTGAAAAATTTCATGATTGGTCAATGCATTTCCAGAGTTAGAGTCCCTGATCCAATGTTATGATATACAGAAATTGTGCTTTTTTTGTATCTGGCTTTTGTAGTTTTGTGTTTGTTATGTTTATTAAGATAATATATGGTGTCTTAGTAAACATTAATAATGAGAAATCTGTAAATTTTATGCATTTTTAATATAGCCATTCCAGTTTATGATTGCAGGATTCAAATCAAATCTTGTCGTAAGTCAAGGAATATTTGTATATAAATGAATAGTTGATAAAATAAATTACACTATAATGGTTTATAATAATAATTAAACCCTTAACAAGAACCACATTGAAAGGAGTATCTGTTAGTTTTTCTATGTTAAAATCTGCTCTTTGTGGTGGGTATGTCAACTTTGGAGTTTTTAGGTTATATGGAGATAGTGCCTTGGATGATGCCTTGAATATCTTTGTAAAACTGCTTCTCTCAATCCCGCAATCAGATCTATTGGTAAGTTTTTAGTTTTTTATAGAATTCTAATTAACATTTTTCATTAAATAATTTACTTACTTTTTAGGTCTTTATTAAGAATTTCTTTAATAATAATTTAATCTTTATAAAATTATATTAAAATAATATGTTCTTATAAATCAATCAAAATTGTCCAATTGCTATATAAAGATAATTCAAGTAAAACTGAGTTTATGAATAGAATTGCATTATTTATAATCATATGGCAGTTTTTATAATTAATATGAAATACAGATAGTCCTCAACTTATGATCACTCTGACATAATCAGCAAATTCTGTGATTGGTCAATGCAATTTTATGGATTTGAGTCCCTGGCCCAATGATTTGTATATGGAAAGTGTCCTTTTCTGTATCTGACTCTTGGCTCTTGTAATTTTCTGTTCATTATGTTTATTAAGATGATATGTAGTCCTAGTAAGCATTAATAATGAGAAATCTATAAATTTTGGGCATTTACAATTTATGATAGTGGGATTCAATTTCAAATCATATCGTAAGTCGAGCACTATCTATAAAAAATGAAATAAAATTATTGCTAATGTTAAATAGCTACAATGTTTACCAATTGCTTGAATTAAGATAATAGTACAAGTTATACCTTGTGAGATTGAGTAAATAAACCGGAAATAATAACAATTATTATATATAAACTTATTATTAATTTATTTTTTATAATTTTCAGTTAAAGACATATATATATATAGATCTTTTTAAATGTGACTTATTATATGATAGCTATATTAAAATTTTGATTTTGTTGCTCACTTTTACGTTTTGTAATATAGTACATCTTTTCAATGATTCTAATCAATTTATATAAGAACAATGTTAAATTTTAACAATTGTTGTTTTTTTAATTTTATATCTTCTCAGAATTTTCGCATCATTTTCTAGTTCATAAATATAATTACCCAATATTTACTCAATGTATGTTACCTGAATATTTATCCAATGTTGTATTTTTTAGATCAGTTTTCAGAAATGTTTAATCCAAGGAAACAGATTTTTTTTCTGTTTTTAGTGTTAAATGTAATTATATTACAGAAAAATATTGATTTATATTATATTTTTCTAGCATTTAAGTTTTTTATATTAGGATTGAAGCAAAAAAGTTTTTATTGTTAAGCTTATTTATAATGCAGTAGGTCTCCAATTTATATGATTAATTTGTCCAAAAAAAATTTCTATGTTAGTTGAAAACATAGAAATTATTTATGAACATAGTTAATACATAAATAAAAAATTTAAGGTCATAAGTGATATTTTTGTAAAAAAGTAAATTATTTAATGAATTTTTTATATTTGCATTTTATGGAAATTCAACAAAAATAGATCTATGCATCTGCATATCTCTGGAACTATATAAATCAAAATGATATAAGTTGAGACCTACTATAAAAATTTGTTATTTCTCAATGATAGTTTCTGAAATTTACATTAGATATATTTAGACATATTTATAAATATAGTTATCAAAAACAAATCAGGAAAATAAAAATTCATATTTTAAACGTAATAAATATTTGACATAAAATAAAACTGAAAATTCTTTCAATTTATAAAAAATTTATTGTAGTTTCTTATTACTATATAAAATTATTAATGCATCAAATGATTTATGTCTTGTTTTGAAAAGATATCTTTGAAAATGTGAGACTTAATGTAGATGTAATTTAGAAATTTTTGAGCAAACATAGTATTTATTAAGATCAAATTCATTAAAGATTTGCTTGTTCAAAGTGCTAATTTCTTTCACCAGATATGATCAAAAGTGCAAATTGTCAATTCCATTATGTTAAAAAAGATGGCTCAAAACAACATAGATCTGGCTTGTGATTCTTTGGAAAAGTTTTTTCCATTCAAAGTGGCTATTGAAAGTATTACTTTTATTGTGTTTTATAACTTACAAATTCGTGGTTAGGGAAATCTATAGTCTGACGAAATCTATAATCTGAAATTAAGCATTTAAAGATGACTTATGTTTTATTATAATATTTATTCTTTTATTATTTTATTTTATTTTTATTGTAGAATACTATGCTAACTAGAATAAATAAACATTAATTTTTTCAGTGATAGTGGTCATTGTATCTTTTTTTTTTTTTGTTTGTTTCATTTATCTTATAAAAATCTTAACAAATTACTTTGTATTGAAGTATCTGCAATTATAATTTTGTAAACATTCTAAATAAAATATTATAAAATGATTTTTTATTAAAGTTATCAATTACAATGAAAAATAAAATATTACAATACATGGCCTAACCTTAAATATTTTTATATTTAAATTTAAAATAATATTTATTATTTTATGTTAGGAATTATTAATATATGCAAGATCAAAATTAAATTTAACAATAATATAATGGTTTATTATACAGTTTAACCAGTGGCGTAGTTAGGAATTTTGAGCTCTAATGCAAATGTGGCCTAAGAACCCCCCCATCAAAAAATATAAAACTATAATAAAGAATTTAAAAAATATAAAAAATACTTTATTTTTTTTATAATACACTTATGAATAGGCTTACCATATTTTTTTGGGTCCAACCCAGGACATATTTTTAAAATTACTTAAAAGTCTTAATAGACTTCCATATTTGTCTGCCAACAAGCCTATGCATTGTCCAATCCTTTACCCGACAGCAGGTTTGCCCGACGGTCTGGTGGTCTGGTCGGAGTGTGTATAGGGGCCTTAAGATTTAGCGCATTTTTTATTCATATTTTATTTTATTTTCTAAAAATATGAAAGTGCCTAAAAAAATTCTAATCTGTCGGAGAGGTGTACAGTATTAATATATATACTGTATTTTTGCTGTTAATTTTTTTTGCGTTAATTTTTATTTTAATTGGCAGTATTAAGGAGTTAACAAAGGTCTGTCACAGGAGCAAATTTAAGTGCCGCCCGGGGCTGATGTTATACTCCGGGCGGCATTTACTTTGCCACTAGCCATTGCTTGTAACTCGAATTTTAGCTCGCAACTTGAAGCAAGAGACGGCTCGTATCTCGAAACATTCGTAAGTCGAGATATCACTGTAGGTCTAAAATTAAAAAAAATCCTCGCCAGTCACAAAATTCTCAAACCCCAGACAGCACTAAAAAACCAGGACTGTCCAGGCAAATCCCGGACGTATGGTAAGCCTACTTAGTGCTTACAGATTTAAAACTAGCCTAAAAATGACAAATGATTCTCGGCAGAAGTCAATAGATTTATATCTTGCTTCTCAATGCTTAAGTTTTGCTGGCAGAGTCTGGACTTCTACTTTGCAATTCTAAAACTATTTAAATAACAACTGTCATGAAAATAATGATAAAATGGAATTTTTCAATGAATGGAGAAAAAATATCATATATATTCTCTTTACAAGCTAACTCCCAAATTTCAAGAATTAAAATGATGTCTTTATAATTTATAAAATTTTCCAAATCTAGTTTACTATTTGAATAAATATGGGCACTTATATATATTCTGATATTAGACTTAGGGCATTAAAATATTCAGACATGGGGAAAAAATTGGACAAGAATTAGGGCATAACTGTCGGATAGGGCATTTCATGTTCAGTCATGTTTTTCAACAATGTGATTTTACTGAATTATTTGTCTGTCAGAAAATATTATATATTTCCTCCTTTCCAAATATCAACAAACACATTTAATGAAACTTAAAGAATAAAAAACCAGAATCAAAATACAACAAACTTTTCTGCAAGTAACAAGGCTGGAAAACTGATAACACTTCATGTAACTGCTGGAAAAGTGCAAATCTAATTTTGAAATCATCTACAAAATAATTATTTTGTGTTTTGTTAAATGATTAGTATTATCAAAAATGCATAAATTGTTAACAAAGAATAGCAGGAATTAATATATTTTCATTTATAGTAAAACATCAATTATCCAAACCACTGCCATAAAAAAATTATAGTATAGTGTTCCCTGCTTATAATGCAGTTTGTGGGGTAGGGATCCAAACCATGTTTTAACCAACAGTTACACATGGTTTGGATCCCTACCCCCCAAACTCCATTTATTCTCTAATCTGATGGTTGTTTTGAACAGTTTAAAAATTTTACTGTTGAGAATGCTAAATATAATTGCACATTTAGTATTTTAATAATCAAAAAGAAACTGATGTGAAATGGTATGAACAGCTAATAAAAACCTTTACATAATATTAATTTATTGTTTATTTATGTTAAGTGTGACTGCAAACAGAATTATATGGAAAAAAAAAATCTTAAATTTTGTCCAAAATTGATGAATTATGGTATAAAAATATTTTTTATTTTGTTCAGATATTTTGATTCTTCAGATATTTTCTGAATAATATGCTAATATATTATCATCAGATTTATTGATATGAATTTAAATTTCCATTATTTTATCATGAATTATAATAATTAGATATTATCCACTCTTATAAATGAGCAAAATCTATGATTTAATCTTATAAATATCATAGGAGTATCACTGAAAAAAAAAAAAATGCAAATTTGTATAAGGAATTATTAGATCGCAGCCATTATTAGGTTACAGCACCAAATATGGATTTTATCTTTTTAGAGGAATTACAATTTTAATTTTATTCCTTAATTTTTAAATTATTAATAGGACATGTGAATATCCTCTTTGCACTCAAAACACTGTACTGATTCCAATTAAGTATCATTAGAAAGATTTAATCCTTGGATTTCTGCAACAACCAAAATTTTGCTAACTATCGTATTTTGAAATATCATGACATGATAAAATATCATATGATATTTTATCATATTTTGTCATTATTAATAATTTAAAAATTATTAATAATGACAAAAATATTATGATAGTTGTGGAAATATTATCAGTTCTGGTTTTGTTATGGTTGAAAGATGGCAATAAGAAGTTAACAGGGCAGGAGAGTGTCAGTTATGTAGTATATTTTTTTCAGAATCTCTTTCAAAAGGGATAGGGAACAGGAAAGACTCCTGATATAAATGAGTGTTATATCCAAGGAGCACAGTATTATTTTTAGTGTACTGGCTGTTATGCTGAATTATTCTTGGTACTTAATGTATTTGTTTCTCATTATTTATGATATATGCACTATAACATAATCTTATTTTGTTACATTTTTAATATTATTTCATACTTTAAAATAAAATAGTAATAACTTTGCATACAATAATTAAATTGTAAGCCTAATTACATTTTTCTGTAGAAACTGAATATTCTATATTTTGATTATTCAAACCAATGGTCTCAAACAAGCAGCCTGCAGGCAGTATCTGGCCCACAAAGCAATTTTGTATGGCCTGTGAAGATGTTTTAGCTATTTGTTTAAATACATGTTGGAAAATTATTACAATTTAACATTATTAAAATAACAATGAAAGCTTTAAAGTGTCTGCACAGTAGTATCAGTAATTATTGTATCAGTAAAATATTTTCCTTTCATTGTAATTTTGTTCAAAAATATTTGGTCTTTCAGCTGCTTTTGAATTGTATATTCGGTCCACATGTAATTTGAGTTCGAAACCACTGAACCAAACTATTTGCTTAATCAAACCAATCTTGAAAAATACAATAACAATTCAACTCTTTTTGCAGTTGTGATTATGCAATTTTTATTTAAAAACTAACGTTTTCGGCAATTTGTTCATATGTCATCCATACTCCTGTCTTAATGCTATGCTATGCAAACCAATCTTATCCCAACTGGTTCAGATAACTGGCATTCTATTATATTAGCATATTAACATTCTGACAATGGCCTTTGTACACTGCCAGTATGACCATCAATGTTTTGTTGACAGTGAGTGTTTTAAATTGATGCTAAATATTTTTTGCCTAGTCTTAATAAACTGCATTTTTTTTCTTATGGCTATACTTAGAATAAAAATCTACATAACGGAAATATTTTACAGCACTACAAGCAAAGACAATTTTTATGGTAAAACATTTACAGACTATTACTAGTCCATCATCGGTACTATCTTAACAGTTTCAAACTTATATCATTACATAATAACAGTAATTTAAATTATTTCTATTCATAATTTAAATTACTGATATTACGTAATGATATATGTTTGAAACTGTTAAGATGGTACCGATGATGGACTAGTAATAGAGTCTGAAAACGTTTTACCATAAAAATTATCTTTGCTTGTAGTGCTGTAAAATATTTCCGTTATAATTAAAAGCAAAGTTTATATATTTTTGACTTAAAAATCTAAATATTAAAAGTATACTTGTCAAGATGGATGACATCCTTTTTTAAAAAATATTTTTCATAATTCCATAAATTTAAAAAATTCTCAATATTGGATTTTATAAATTTGTAAAATAATATCAAGATCAAGAGAATGCTGATCTCTTGTTGTTAAAGAAAAGCTTAATTCATTATCTCAAACTTTGCTATATCATAACTATATCACTGGTTACATTTGTGACCAGTGATACAGTTATGATTAGTTAATTATTAATCAATCATAACTATATTAATTAATTAATTATTAATTATTTCTTAGATCTCTAAATCAGCATTTCTCAATCTATGAATAGCAACCCAATATTTGATCACATAAAATTTTTAATGGGATGCAAAATAATAACTCAAAGACTTCTAATTATTATAAATTATATTCTACTAAAATTACAAACCACTGTATTGATAAATCATATTATAAGCATAGCATTAAGACAGGAGTATGTTTTAACACTAAAAGTATTAAAACATACACCTGTCTCAGTGCTATGCTTATTACTTATTATAGATTACAAATATTTGGTATTCAACTCTAAGAATTCCTCTTACTTGCCTTTTTTGTTTATATAGTATAATAAAACAAGCTCTTTGCAAGTATAAATTTTAGTTTTATTTGGCATAACGTTTTCGTTGTATTGGCACTGAAGAGGGACATATGCTAGTCCGAAAACGTTATGCCAAATAAAACTAAAATTTATACTTGCAAAGAGCTTGTTTTATTATACTGTTCAAAAAACAGTTTGTAAGTTATTCTGTTTTTCAGATTAGTTTTGTGCAGCTTTCCACTTCCATTTAAATTTTAAAATCTCTTTCTTGTCAGCACTATGGATATCTGAAATTGTCATTGAAAACTTGAGATTCTCCAGCAATTTTCTCAATTGTAATTTCTCCTATAACTGCAGTCTGGCTTGCCCATCAGAGGCTTTCAGCATATTTCATCAACTGCATCAAAAAAATTGGCAGCCTTATTATAGATAAGTGAAAGATATCAATAAATAAACAAAAAAATTCTGACAGTTGATATATGTGATGTGTATAATTCTTGAAAATATTATATAATTAAATATAAAGTAAATGCAAATTAATCATCATCATGAGATAAGTCATAAAGTATCTAATATAGTGCATTATTATAAATGCATTGATGGTAACAACAGGCTTGAAAAATTAATAAAACTATCATTATATTTTTTTTTGTCAGTAGATGACATCACTTTTCATTCTGTCAGAATACTACGTGACAGGACAAACAATCCCTTCCACAAGCTACCCATACTTGTGAAGGTCAGCTGGATTGTGGAGGATGGAGATTGACAGGCTTGATCCAGACTCCATAATAAACACTTTTAAGGAATGGGATCTGAGGCTCAAACCTGGGTCCTCCAGAGTGAAAAACTAGTGTCCACATGGCCAATCCAGTCGACATTATCATTATATTGATATGAATGAGTTTTTATTTGAGGTATATTTTTAAAAAAAAGTAAAAAAGTATTTAAAATCTGGTGATAGATCATGCTATTTTTTGTTGAATTATCCATCAAAGATTTTAATTATTTGCAAAATCAAAACAGTCTGTACAGTATATTCTTTACTTGATCATATAAAAAAAATCATTGGTAGACTAATATGAAAAGATGTTATAAAGCAAATTTCTATTCACTTTTGATAATGATTTCCAATTAATTATCACTTATATATACAGTGAGAGTCAAAAGTATGTTAACATGCAAATAAAAGGAGGAAATTACTAAATTTTGATGAGTGAAAAGATCAGAAAACAAATTGTAAATTTATAGAATAAATTAAACTGTATTTTATTCAAAACATCTGTAATGGTTAAGCACTTTGGGAATAATAATAATAATAAAATTTAATCAAATTATGCATGCAGAGAGAGTCAAAAATAAGTTAACATAACGCATTATTATACTTGTGCTGGTGACTGTGTTGCAAAACTGAAACGTAATTCTACATATTTTATTGTTGGCATTG
>WUQG02283608.1:0-19688 GCA_011317285.2 Androctonus mauritanicus | reverse complement strand
CAGGCGCCTTCTGGGCTCGGTCCATTAATCCTTATCCTTCAGTGCATCGGATGACTTTACTGTATATCTGGCAACCCTATATTGAAGTCCTAATAACCTGCTGCCTCATATCCTTCGTTCTGGCAGCGTTAAATCTCAAGATAACTTAACCGATTCAAAAGTTTTATTATAAAACAGCAATGACTCCAGAAATTTTTATATAGGAGGTAAAACAAAGTCATTTAATTAAATTTAATGAAATTTTTAACCTATTTTGAATAATTGGTAACAAAATTTGTTTCATTTGAAGAAAAATATAGCATAATTTAAAATTTGACTTATAACGTAACTAAAATTTAAATAGAAATGTTTTTTTTTGTGCTTGTACTTATTTAAAAAGAAATAAGAAATTCACAAATGGTTTTGCAAAAAATATTAGTGAATTTCTGATAAATTTATTTTTATTTATATCAAACTTTATACTATACTGAATAAAATCTTCCACTAATATTAACAGATTAACTGTTGAAATCCAAAACTCTTATGGATAGATTAAAAATTCAGTTAAAATCATTGACGTTTGTTATAAAATGCAGTACTATATTTCCTAAATCTAAAATAATAGAATGCGATATTTTTATATTTTGCACGAAAATTATAAAAATCCTAAAATACGCAAATTAGATGTACAGTAATTATACAGAATTTTTATTAACTGTTGCTTTCTGATTATGACTATGTAACAAGTTCATTGATCCCTGTAAAAATAAGGATTATTTTCAACCGCAATGAATTATCATAAATGAAAGATGTGAATCGAAAATTCATAAAAAAAACTATAAAATTCATACTGAAGTTCGAATACGTACTTGATATTTTTCTAACCATCGTGTATCTTGTGTGTGCTATAAGAATAATTTGTCTCCACTCTTGAAAGTATTGCTAAAAATATCCTCCGACTGTATGTTTTTAGTAAAGATGACAAAAACATGTTTCCTCCACTATAACATTAGTCAAGTATCGCAAGTAAGTAGCTCACTTATAACGTCCATGGGTGTGTTTAATTATATAAAACAGACATGTTTTTCTACTCTGCCTTAAAATAGTAAATGCAACATTGTCAAACATATGTATTCATCATGATGCTGTATTATAGGAATAAAAGTATCAGATTATTTTTTTCTTCGCCTTATCGCCAAGCTTACAGTAAACAAAGCTTTTTGTATATGGAGAGATCGATCTTTCAGTAATTATGTGAACTATTACAACTTTTGCACTTTCATTACTTAACGCAATAACATGTTAAAATTATAAAAAGTTTCAAATAAAACTTTCACAACTTTTCGAATTTTTTTAATTAATAAAATAAGTTTCGTTTGAAAATTTTTATTGATTTGCTTATGAATAAATATATAAGATAGATGTTTCATATGGCTGTTAGCAAATCTTTGATCGTATATATTTTATTTTACAACCATATTTAAAAATATGCAGTATCTATATCATATTTTAAATAAAGTATATCTATGACATATTTAAAATATTTTTATCGTTCATATCGTATATGTAAAAGGAAAAATGGCAAATACCTTCCAAATATCTTGTATCAAAAACAATTTATAACAAAATGAAGAAGTATTATCTTAAATTTTTTAATATAAATTAAAATATTAATGATTTTAAGAATTTTCTAAAAGTTATTAATTTCATGATTTTTAAAAGTTTTCTAATTTATTCCAATACGAAATTCAATAGAAAAATTACTTGAAATTTTATTTATTTATTTTTAAAAGTAGCTATTTGTAAAGTAAATTACTCATATAATTTAAATATTGATAAAAAAAAATTCCAAAGTTTGAATCATAAAATATGAATAAAATATTAATAAGATCGCTTGATTGAAAATGTCATTTTGTTAGCATTATGTCAATAATCTATTACTGATTTTTGTTTGTTGCTGCTATTTTTTATATAATTGAGAAAGGTTTTAATAAAGTTTGCAGTAATACCTTTCTTAGAATCGATTCTTACAACTTTTAAGAATAATATTAATTACTGCCAAAATACATGGGATCTAATAATTTAATCTCAACAAAAATATGAATTTAGAATAGCCTACCTGAGAAGCTTAAAGATTAAATCGACTTTTTAAATTAAATTTTATCTCGCATAATCACAAAGATTCATTTTTCTTCCTCAACTTTGTAAGGGTATATTGATTTTGTCATGTTTCAATCTTTCTAAACTTGTAAGAACTTCGAAGTTTTAAAATATATAATAATAGTGATTAATGTATACACTAACATTATTTAATTTAATTATTAATGACGAAATATTTAGTGTAATAATTATAATTTATATTAATTTTTTTTTCCTTTGTTTGCAGAATAAACAGCAACCATTTAATTGAATAAACATAAGTCTACAGATAGACATGAAATAATAGTTTTTTTTTTTTTTTGCAACTTGTTTGCGCTTTAATAGTTTTTAAAAATTTCTTTAGAAATATAATATTCAGCGGTTGAATATAGTTATTCTCAATAATTGGGAAATTAAACTTAATATAAGTAATCATTAAGAGAAACTACTGTATTTTTTCTTTTTTAATTAATAAATAGTCGAACAGAAAATGATGGAATAAAATTAAAACAAAATTATGATTTAATAGAAATTTTTTAATAATAATAATAAATTACATATTAAATATATATACTTATTTATATATAAATAATAATATTGTTATATAAAACATTGAGTACAGTTAGAAGCGCTCAGCTTTTATCGGGATTTCATTGGATTTGCTGTTGCTACATCACAGCGCACCCTGCAGATTTTTTGCAACAAACAATTTAATATCATTTTTTTATCTGATTTTTTTTAGTTTTTCGGTAACAATAAAAACTTTTTACTGTCGTATAAACCTGTGGTTTTTTCTAATGATACCACATTTTCAGGAATCGATTTAGTGGTCTCGACCACAAAAGATCATACACTCACGTTTCGCTGTAATTATATACGTGATTTTTGCTTTCTAAAGATTTGGTACTTTCTTGAAACGTATTATACGTGAGTTTCAAATGAATGATTTCAATTCACATTAAGTATTTATTTTAGAATCTTATGAAGAATTTTTAACAATATCGAAGAAACAGAACTGCATAAATATCAGTATCGTACAGTATTGATATTTCGATATTTCTCTTTCTAATCAATGATACATGATAAAGCAGAAATTATTTTAATCTATTTAAAAATTCGAGAAACGATAAAAGTTAATTTTGTTTAATGCATGGTATAGAAGCAGTTCTAATGCAGTATTCTTTTATTTAGCAGTTTCATAATATATTTGTATTGCACACCTGCACATAACTGTAATAACAAGAACGATCACACTCAACTAAACTTAAAGCTAAATTGAACGATTGTTTGTACAGTGTTTTTTTTTCACACACGCTTAATTGAAATTTCTATAGAGGTAAAAAAACATAAGCCTTCTATTATAATGAAATACAAACAATTATTTTCCTCGATAAATATTTTAATAAATTAAAAGGATGTTTGGGAATTATAAAACTAGGAAAATGAAAAGGATGAGTTTATTAAATTTTTTTACGAAATGTATTACAGGTATTAAAAAAAGTTATAGATATATCTATACATGATAAATTTCATATTTTTAGTATAGTATATAGGAAAGTAGGCCTCTACAGTATTGTAATCTATTATAAACGAGTGATGGATAAAATCAATTTACAGCACTTCTGCAAATATTACACATATTGAAAATTATTTTATTTTTATATTATATACCATATTTGTTATGTAGCATATTTAATATTAAATATATATATATAAATAGTATCCAGTCTACAGTATTTGTCTTTATATAAAAATTACTGCAGTATATGAAAATTATTAAACACATTAGTACAGTACTTTTTATATAAAAATTACTGTTTTTATATAAAAAGTACTGCACTAATGTTTCTCAGTTTAACTTCGCTACATATTCATTTATTCACTATGATTAATATTAAAGAAGTTCAAAGAGACAGCAGATAAAATGTTAAGAATATAAAAGAAAAATTTGCTAAAACAGTAGACCATAAAATACAATTTCATATATATTTTTTAAATTTATTTTGAATTGATATTTGAAGAGGAAATTCAATTGCTGCATTATTTTCCGAAAAATTTTTGATTAAAACATTATTACTTAGTATTATATAAAATAATAATTAATTTGCAAAAAATTTTTAATATTGCAAGCATTAGTGCGATAATGTTAATAGATTACAGTACTTATATAGTGTTTGCATACGCCATATTCTATTGTAGCTGCTTTAAATTATATTGTTATTCACCATTATTAAAATGTAAATTTATTTCTATTTATTAAATAAAACATAAAATATTTACAGTTTTCGCAACTTTATCAATATAGTTTAAATAAATATCTATTGAGACTTGTTGCTTTCTTAATCCGAAATATATTTTGCAATTGTATTCGATATATAATATTTCGAATTTCAAAAGAACGATTTTATAATTAAAAGGTTTTAAGAAATTTTTAAACGAACTCTAATTAAATATTTTAAATGTAAATTTATTTTTTTATAGCAACACCGCAACTTTCTTTTTTTTTTTTTTTTACTTTTATTAAAAGGAACTATTGAATTTATTTTAATTCAATCTTAGGATATAAAAATAAAGTTACTGTTTTGAAAAATATTTAAATCATGAAGATTTTTCTCAATTTAATTATCGATCTTCGAAATGCATTTACATAAACTTAATAAACAATATTTTACTTAATTTAAAAACTTATTTGAATATTACAACATTAAATAGCTATTCAAATTATGTATTTAAATATTGAAAATTATTTTATTTTCTATTTAGTTTTGCTCATGTATTGTAAAAATAGCAAAAAGTTTGTGTACGTGCAACTTATTTATTATTTAATTCTAAAGAAAATAAATAAATAATAGAGACATTAGAATTATAATTTTGTTTATTTTCTATCTATACCACAAATATTGTGTTATTTTTTTTTTTTTTTTGTCAAAATCATTCACAGTTTCTATTCACAAACTATAAAAAACTGGAGTGGTTATTTGGCTCCCTGCACATAATGCTGCATGCATGTTTTGGCACATCATTATGATCTTGGAAACAAATCTTAGTAAAGCCTGGACGATTTTGTACTTTATAATGACAGTAATAAAATAAATTCTGCTTTATATCTTGAACTATTGCAGTTTCAATTACAAAAAGCAGCAAAATAAAATTTGATAGAATTTAAATTTCACTCATGAGAAATACATATAAGTATATATATATATATAAATACGTTTATAATAAACATAATTTAACAATACCAGACTGAAAATGTAAACATAAAAAGATATTTATCTATATTTGATTATATAAAATTAGCTATTGTGTTTCGATCTAAAAATTCTGAATTAATTGAGCATTCACATATTCTATGGTTAATAACAGCATAAAAATTGTAATATAGTACACAATATTATATAATATATCCAAAGACAATTTCTGCTATTAGATTAATCAAAAGTAGCAGATTATGCATTCACATGCAACTTTAGCAAAGCTGAATGAATGATGCAAGGATGATTATATAGTTTTTTTTTTTTTCTTTTCAATTTTCTATTGATATACAGTTGACAAGACAAAGATGTTTCATTTGTACTAATAATGTTTTAATTCTTGAAAAAAAATTCACAATTTTAATGTTTCTTACGATATTTATCTACCTCATGACATTTAAGAGCAACAAAAATCTATAACATAGATAAGGTTTGGATTTTATTTTTGATTAATTGTTACTACTTTTATATTAATATATTAAATATAACCATATATATTTTCAAATGTAAGGGAAATAATTCTATAAAGAATTAACATTCGTTGTTTGGTTTGTTTTTATTAATATACAAAATTTTTTTTCCTACTTACATTGCAGACTTTAATCCATAATAATAAAAATAATCATTAATTTAATCACTTAATATTCACTAAATTGATTTAATAAACTATTATTTTTTTAAACAGATGCTTAAACATTTCAAAATTTTCTCTCTTATTTTTTTAATATTCTCCGTCGAGATATTTTTAAAATAAATTTTAATTCTATTCAGTTTAATAAGATATTTTTTTATGCATAGATAAGTTATTAAGAAATTTTAATTTGTTATATTTTTGCACAGAATTAGAATATATTAGTTAATGGCATTTTCCTGAGACAGATAAAGATTTATTCTATAAATCAGCATTAATACTGATAACATCGTATTACTCAAGAGAAAGTGGATGTGGAATGTTTAAATGAAATTTACGGAATTCGGAGACAAATTGTGTTTACGTATGACGGAAAATTTAGAATAATCAATTAATTAAATTATAGTTAAATATATATGTATATATGTATGCGTATCTATTGTGGAATAGTATTGGTAATTCTTTCATAGTGTAAAAATATTTAAACATTTTGTGATGACGATATTACATTTTATTGTAATATCCGAAAAACATTTAAAATTTTGAATTTTATCCTTCGAAAAAAATAATTGCACTTTATAAAATGAGATTATTTTAATGTTTTTAATCTTAAAAATAATTATTTTGTTATGTAGTTTGAAGTCTGCATTTCTTTTTATATGTATACATATATATATATATATATAGTGTTGTTATTAAAGCATTCGTATTTGTACATATTGGTGCCAGTAATATTTGATTTAGCATTCATTTTGATCACGTTGAAACGGCACCATTGAAAAGTGTGAACTGGTGTATATATGTTTAAGCATAAAAAATGATATTTAATGATGTATGTTTTTTGGCACGAAAAGCAAATTCTAGAGCAATTAATTATATATGCTGTGACAAAACAACCAATGCTGCTGAACTATCATAGCTCTGGTTTTGTAAAAATTTTCTATCTACTCTACAATCGCTTTATATACTACAACGTTTGGTTACATAACATTGGTGGTATGTAGAATTATTTTCTGATACAATAAATCATAAAACTGTCTCGATTTCTGCTATTTCCGTTGTTGGTGGAGTTTTACAGTAGTTCTGATAATACGGAATTGCAGATAGATAATTCTCACGGGAACTTGCGTATGATGTCAAATCACGAGCATGGAAGTAATGTTCACCTGATGATCTGCAATTAGGTAATTTTTAATTAAAAAATTATTTAGTATATATAAGTTGCATAAAATTAAATTAATTATCAACTGAAGTATTCTTTAATGAAAAATAACTTAAATTGTTTTAATGAAATTTTAATAAAATTAAAACTGATTAATCGATCTTTGTTAAACGCTACTGCATCTTTCAATAATCTTTTGGAAAGATTGATGCAGTGTATATACATCAGGATGAATTTCATAGTTTAATTTATAGAATGAGTAGGAGAAAATATTTGTAATTTGGGTTTGCTATTTAACATTGTTTCGAAACAATTCCAACTATGGAACTTAATTACAAATTATGATGGATTTGTTACAGCAATACGAGTAGGAGGAGAAATTCCTGTTATATACCGAGTAAAAATAAAAATGTTCGTAATTTTACGAAATATGCAAATAGCAAAATTAAGTTTCTATTACCTAATTTAAATTTTGAAGTTTTTAATTTATAAAATATTAAAAAATTTAAAAATTTACAGTAAAATGTGTGTTAATTATCCCGAAACCCATTTTTCACATTGTCATTTTAAACTGCTACTATATATATATAACTAAGCAATTTTATCTGTTATCAGTTTATTGAAGAGAAGTACTATAACTTCAGCAGGGCATTGTTCAAAGATCGCATGATTGATGACCGACTTTTCTACAAATGCATACTCATCCATCTTCAGATTGCATTGTAAGTGAATATAGTGATATAAATAACTCGACATATATAGTTTAAAAACTACTTAAGTTTAATCCCTGAAATTTTTAAAATCAACTAGAATCAATAAATAACAAGAAAAAATAAACACAGTTAATTAATTACAATTAATTATGAATTATTTCACCAGAGGGCTTTTGATTGTTTATTATGGATTCCCCTAGAAATAAAATTAATAAAATAATAATAATAAGTGTAGAATTAATTATTCATTCTGCAGAATAAAAATATTTTTATTAATGATAAAAATATTCAATAATTTGCTATAAAATTTATATAAGCGGAAAGATATTTTTATTGATATTTTGAGTGAAATTAAATTTAGTTGCTTGTATTAAAATATTCGGCTATTTAATTCAGTTCAAAAGTAATTCAGTCAAAATATTCAGAGAAATCGAATGACTTTTTTTTATGTCATTGCGTTCTTGTTATCAATGATGGATGGTTGCCTTCGTACACCAAAAGAAACCAAGATGTAGA
The DNA here is from genome assembly GCA_011317285.2 of Androctonus mauritanicus. NCBI lineage: Eukaryota > Metazoa > Arthropoda > Arachnida > Scorpiones > Buthidae > Androctonus > Androctonus mauritanicus. Next base: position 11,294 of record WUQG02283608.1, on the reverse strand, counting down.
GACCTTGAATTTAGTAAGGAGAATCAGCGTGGTGCAGTGATGCATCATCGATTGCAGGCTGACAGGACAAATGTGTCGCACGAATTTGGAATTTCTCATTCGTGGCAATTTTTCTTTATCTTAAAATCATCTGCTAAATCAATGTCAGAATTACAGCACAGCGAAGAGAAAATTTTTAAATTTAACTATAATTTATATTATTTGCTAATTAAAACGAATTTGGAAGTTATAAAATTGTGATAAATGTTAATGATGTGAAGAATTTTTTAAATTATTATTATTATTTTTCTTTGCAATTATTCATTTATTCGGATTAATTTTCATTTATAGCTTTACGTTTGAAAGATATATATAGTTCCCTTTTAAATCCACATGAATTATATATCATGTGGATTTAGAAGGGAATAAAATTAATGGATTAATGCATAAAATTTGTAATGTTTTTTCAATACTGTAAAATAACGAATTTAATTCTAATTCTAAGCTAATTTCGTATGACAAAAATAATATATTTCTAATAAATTCATTAAAATTTAATTATAAAAATTAAAATTGATAATTTTTTAAACACATACAAAATGATTTTGCTAAAATTGATTACAAGAAATTAATATATATTTATTAAAAATACATTAATATTAATACTTAAATATATATATATATTAAATATTAATATATATTTAAGTATATTAAGTTAATATATATATATATTTTATACTTAAGTATTAAATATATATATATATATATTAATACTTTTAAAAATTCGTTAAATATTTAATGATGAAATTTGAATTGGTCGTTATTTTTTCTTTATAAAAAATAAAATAATTACTTTATGCCTGTAAATATTTGAATCATTTTTAAATAATAAAAATAATGCAGAAGATTAATTAAATATTTCTATATAACTATTTCAATTTTCTTATTTTTAAAAAATAACAAAAAATATAATTAAAAATTTTTTTAATCAAGACATTTCATAAAATAAATTTTAATTTTCAAATATAGCAATAATATAATTTTTTTTCCAAATTTAATGATATTAATCTATAAGAAGGCTGTTCTTTTTTCTAGAAATGCTATTTATTTAATTTCATATTTTCAAAACAGATTTATACTGATAAATAAAAATTCAATGGCATGAATAATAACTATTATATTTTTAGCTTAACCGGAATAAGTTACATAATGAAAAATCTCGGACAAGATAACAATATATTCGTATAGAGTTTCACTATACTTTCTCAAGCTTTTATAAACATCAAATTTAGTTTCATAGCAAACCCGTACCATATTGGTATTATATTCACATCATATTGATGAAGCACATAAATTAATTTATCTTTATATTTTCAATCCACTGTAAACTCTCTTATAATAATTTATAAACCCGACCAACTAAATCGTAATTTAGCCTGAAGAGACTAGAAAATTTATTTTGGACTTCAATTCTAGGTTAAAATCGATATATGCCCAGTAGTTTATTTTTTTAAATGTCTTTAAGTCTGTCTAAAATAAAGTGCTGAGTTTTTTAAATAACTAACGAAAAAAAAGGAAGAAAATGCATTTGAACTTTATGACAGCCCTTACGCTTTAACAGCTGCTGGAAATGTTTTTCTCGATAGATGCGTTGTTTTATCTATCTCCAGAGCTTTATATATATATATATATATATTTGTGTTTTTTATTTTTAACGATGTATTTAAATAAAATTGGGAACTCGCATAGAAATTCTATCAATATATTTTACTAATAAATTGTTTTAAACATAAACATAAAACGACATATAAAATATTTTATATTTAATTTTTTTATAATTTCGTCATTATGCATATCTTGAATATTGCTTAAAAACTCTGAATTTTTTATTTTAATATATATATATAATATTATATATATATTAAAATAAATATATATATAGGCTATCATTATTGGTCTAGATGCAAAATATAAGCTCCATTAGATTTTCTTTACGAGATATTTATGGATAGATCTATTCGTTTCGATGCTAAATCCTATAATCGTTATCGTGTATCATGCAAAATTTGAGTTCTGTCAGAACTTTCTTATGGAAGATAACACTCGAATCAGACAGCAATCGGAACTAGAACGGATTAAATGATTGCTTCATCGCTTTTGGCATGTAATGTTAATAATAATAATAATAATAATAATCACATATCGTTTATCTTACATAAAAAAAATCTTGAATCGATCATGCATCTAAGAGATGCATAATCGATAAATATGAAGATAAGTTTAAATTTATAAGAAAAATCTTAATTAAATGAACCGATTTGAAAAAATCCATAAAACATAAATAAAATTAGAATATTTCTTCTATATTTTTAAAAATATATTTAGATCAATGCTTAAGATTGACTTTTTTGCAAAGAAAAAAAAATTAAAAGTAAGAAACACTATAAACTTTTTAAACTTGAGCAATAAAATAGAGAGAGAGGAGCAAGTATTCCCCTCCTTTTACAGCTTGTGTACACCAAAGAGATGACTAAACTTTTATCTGGATCCCAAATGTGTAACATAAGCAGCGAGCACATAGAGTCAGAGAATTGCCAGATGTCCAAGATTGATCTGAACAGTCCAGAAATTTCATCTTTTGTCCAGCATTTGTGACAATGCCTGATGTTGGACAGCCTACAAGTTTATTATTTATTATGTAGTTTCGAGATATAGAGAGTATGTCGAAAAACTTATTAACCTTTCAGCAATTTCTTATATTCAGATATAGGTTATTTGCTTTCTATAGTTATCTAGAAATAAAATTTGTTGCGGTCATGAATTTTCTTAAGAAGAGGAGAAAGGTTTTCGGAAGGACCTTTGTCCAATTAACTATTCCTTACATCGCTGTTATCAATGTTTCTGTAGACTTCAGATGCACTTAATATCGTTCGTATTGAAAAAATACGAAGCTTTTTTCTTTTCGCATCATATTCCTCATTAAAAGTGCATTTTCAGTTAAAGAGATGCTAAAGTATATTATATATTTATTTTAATAATAATCATTACTAATCTTTAAAAATTTATGTTTAAATAATTTTCAAATACTTATGTTATTTAATTAATGAATTAAGTAAATACAGATTAAATTCCTTTCCCATCAAAACTATTATTTTATAATAAAAAAAGAAAATTTCCTTTATGTAATTTATTTAAATTATTGATTTTGTTAAAACGGCTAAATATTAAATATTTAAAAATATTAATTTGTGTTTTAGATATTTTGAATACATATTTTTCATTATTATTGTTTCCGAATCAGAAAAATGATTCGAAATCATGAAAAATGATTGTCAAATGCTATTTTTCACTTCCAAATCTATTCAAAAACTATTTATTCATAAAATAATGTACAGTATGAAGAAATATTTTATTAGAAAATATTTTGATGGAGTTTTGGAAGCTCCATGTCGTGAATTAATCTATCGAATATAATGAATGAATTATTGATAATAGAGAAAATCAATTTCAGAGATAATATCAAATTGCGAATTAAATTCGCTTTTAAAATGCAACAGAAACTCGATACATCATTTAAAAATGTATATATTGTACTGTATACAGAAGGGTAGGAACAATCCTTGGAGGAAAGTAGAAAATGCCTGCAAGGAAAAACAACATTCAACCTTCTGTTCAATAAAGCTTCTCAAATGATACAATGGCGCGCTTAGGGAAAATAAATAACTCGACCACAAACATTTTTTGTATGTAACAATTTTCTTAAGTATTATAAGGATGAGTTAGTAAAAATATTTTTCAAGAAAGAGTGATATTTGTATATAAATAAATAATTATACCAATTGAAATCCAAAATTTAAAATAATTAATTTCGGATTTCAATTGGCATTATTACTTTTTTTACTGTTACAGAATTAAATAATAATTGCGAAACAATAATTACGTTAATTTTATATTATTTACGTGACGCAAAATTAATAATAATAAATTATTCCATATCATTAATTAATTGATTCAAATGTAATTATGATCGCATCGTCACCTCTATTGGATTAATGAACTCGTCCTATTAATTTTATATTTATAGATAACATTTTATATTGTTTCTGTAATAAAATGACAATCGGAAAGTTTATTTTAAATAATATAAATTATTTTTTATTATTTCAGACAGACATTATTAAGGAAAATAATTTTAATAATTGAAAGAATCGAATAAAGATACATATAAATAACATATCAGTAAGCTCAAAAATAAATTTGATTCAAGATTTTAAACTCGCAGAATGTATATCAAGGGATTCTGAGAAGTTCGACGTCTGTGTACAACAATGCCAGCATCGCTAAACATTCTCCTATGTGGTTGGAATACTCAGCATTTGTTTTGCTAGGATATGAAGAAGCGACAACTGAATTGAATACGTTTTCCATCACTCAAGAGAATTCTCTAACGTCTTCATACCATTCATATTCTTGAATATTTGCAATTATAATATTATTGTATATGTGTTATTTTTTTTTATTTTCAAAAAAGGAATATAACGGTCAGATAACATATTTTTCTGCCATATGTGTCACATTATTCATTGGCAAGGGGAACTATAATGATTTTCTGTTGCCATTTCGAAATTCTTCCTTTACTAGTTCTTGTTAATTCTCGAGTATCTGCTGAAGTGCCTTGAGTGGAAGGTCGATAATACCTTCTTCATACTCTTGTATGAAGCGCCGACCTTTAAACGGCAGGAGCACGAATGCAATTCTCATTCGAGAATAATAAATATGAGTCGATCGACAATTATTTTTAATTTTATATCTATAATGTTTTCTTAGCTAACATTGAATATTTATTTAAGGAAATTAGGGAGATAATAAGATTACATTTTAATAGAACAGACTTTGCTCGCATATCCTGCAGTTTATCTAAATAAATGTTTCTTTTCGACATAAATGTATTCTTCTTTCACGACGATCTATTTTTCGAGGTTATTTCATCTCGGTTTTATTAGTAAGTTGATTATATTTAGCTCTAACCTGCTTTACATCTGCATTCATAATAGAACAAAACTGCTTAACTATAAATGCCGAGAGAGACGATGAATAGGAATCGATGGGAAAAATCTAGACTCCTGAAAAATTTAAGGATAGAATTTCAGAAAAAAGTCGTTATGATATCTTATCACTAGACTAGCGTTGTCAAATTCTGATCAAATCGCACAATCTGGATGATTTATCATTCTTACAAAAGTTATAAAAAAATTTTCTTCTAATCATTATTGTATGATTAATAAAGATTCCATCCAATCAAAAATATTTAATATGTAGATCTAATAATAAATATATTATTACATTTATTCATTTTCATAGTTCTATATTTGGCTTATTCTAAATTTTAATATATTTAGAATAAGCCAAATATAGTACTATGAAAATAAAATTTCTTTTACAGTTTAGATGCCGCTGTTTTGTTGACATTATTGCTTTTTTCTTCTTAAATCGTCAACCGACTAGCCGCACGTAAAATGTAAAAAATATCTTTAATTTCTCGCTACTGTATTTGACTTATTTTTTACATATTAAATGTTTTGGATTGAATATCATTTACTTTTTTAGATGAAAGCTATTTCTTCGAGAAAGAAATTCTAACAACAATATGTGAACATGTCATTAAATACACTCTTTATTTATAATCTGATTGATTCGAAATTTTTAGCATGTATTTAATAATGTAAGAAACATCTATATACAGTACTAAATCTGAACGAAATTAGTTAAGCGATGTGACATATTGAAGAGCTTCAGATGAAAGGACTTCGCTTCATTTTGATCTTATTGAGCTCGAATTTTCAGAGTGACCTTAAATAACATAAGAGAAATCTGTATTTTAAATTTGGTCGAAATCAGTTGAATGATGCGACCTTTAGAGGTGTTTCTCTTCTATCCCTTTTCATTTCAACCGGATTGAACCAAAATAAAAAGACTTCAGAAGAGAGTAATTCTCTTAGGATTTAAAAGATTTTAAATGAACTAAGATAGAGCTATGTTTTAAACATATGTGCTTACGGAAAAAGAATCTCCATATCCTTCTTTATTATAACCTGGTCTTGAAATCTTCAGGGGATCGCAAGTAAACATGAAATATCCATATTCCAAATATCATCGAAATCGGTTGAACAATACAAAGTAGAGATTTCTACGAAGAAAAACGAAAAATGAAGTTTTTTTTTGTTACTTTCAAAATGATCTAATTCTTTTACTAATTAGATTTGAAGCTTCAAATTTGGCAGTTAATATCCTATTAAATATTTTTCTCAAATATAAATGTCAAATTAGTAATATTTAACTTATACGAAAGTTACAGTGAGTTGAATTTCGACCGAAATGATTTCAGTAACAAGAGAATCAGTGACTGCTAAACTTGATTACACTCACGGTGATGCTTCTTGATACATCAAAAACCCACTGAATAGTATCATTTATCGAAATGTCGTCGTTCACTGACATTAATTAACTGTTTAGAAAGCCGAATACGCAATACTCAACATAGATAACAACACTTACTGTCTGCAATTCGCGTATTTTTGGATACTAACGCTATCGTAATCTATTTCGATATCTTTTTTTCACATTAAATTTTGTGCTTAATCCTCGTTATTTGTATTGATTCATTATTACTTGTGACTAACAAAAGCTATACCAAGCGAATTATTGGTGGTCTCATATTACCTATTGCCTTTGATTTAGTATTATTAAATGAATTTTCAAGGATTAAAATTTCTTGACAAACTGCTTAGTGCTCCAAACATTTTTAAATGAATGATGAGAAAGATTATATACTAAATCTGACTACATTAACTAGATGACTTCGCCATGTTTTATTTTTAACGAAAACCAATAATGTTTGATGAATTAATTAAGACTAATCTTTGAAGATTAGACTTAATTAATTCATGCTGACTGAAATTCAATCCATAAAAATATTAGTTTGAAAGTCCTATTAAAGTTCAAGACGTAAATAAATTTATAATATTTATTTTACCAACGCAAAGACTTTAATAAGTTTTGCAATTTCATTCATATTTTTGTTCAGAAAGTCTTGCTTTTTATTATCCAAAGTACTGATCAAGAATGCATGTTTTAAAGAAGCACTGATCAAAAACAGTCATTTATTTTCAAAATGCTCATTTATATATCATTCTTAATTTCACTTCTTTCATTTTATCATTATGCGAATTTCATCTTATATTTCATCTCTATATAAAGCAACATGTGACAACTAAGCACTTTTATCAGATTAAGAACTAAAAGTTATCTTAATTCATGTAAAGTCTTGGTTTTTCAATGCATACGCTTGTATACACATAAGAGTTACCATCTAAATAAGTTGACGCTTGAAATAAGCCAAACAAAACTGTGCGAAGGAATATCTGATCATTATCTCTTTATTAACAGTTCTCTTTATAAATATAAACTAGAGACTCATTTATAGAGGCTTTTATTTTACAGTTATTATAGCTTACGTACTTATTTACGACCATGTGAATAGTCTAATTTGTTATTCTTTATTTTTGAAATTTGTTTATCCATTTTTTAACAAGTTTATTATCTAAATTAACTCTTTATTTTATTTTTTATTTTTTTGAAATATTTTAGTTTCCTCTTTCAGTTACTCAGGATTATCCTATTATAATTATATATAAATCAAGTAGGAAATAACTTGACATAGATGATTTATTTATATGTCCACTTACAAAGATTATCTCCGATGGATCACCTATCTATAATGCTATCATGGGAGATATATGTAGCAGATATATTGAATGCAATGGATCTGATGCTAAACTTCACAATATCTAAACTGACATTTCCGGTATGTATCAAGATTTATTTCAAAAATAATTCATTAGCCATTCGAATTCATTATTGCCGATTATATAACAATAGAATAAATTTTCCTCGAATTTTATTTAGACGAATAATTTATATTGCTGTATTTACAATATTCAAATAAAGATTACTACTGTATTTCAATTATAAATTTTATAATATAATTTTTTCTCTCTCGCTCTTAAAAATGTATTCCTATCACGCATAGCATAAAGCAAGCATTGAAATTTTTTTTTGAATTAAGAACATATCAACAAAGAGAGAGAGAAATAAAGAAAAAGCTAAATGTATAATGATGCAAATTATACCCTTTTTCATTTTATTAATAAAAATGACATCATAATTTTATAATTTAAAAAATATGTAGCCTACTGTATATTCAAATGTATGCAATTTATTTTATTGTACACATCAAATGCTGTGCAATATAACTATAATATTTAATAATTATAAATATGATATTTAAAAATTGAAAGTCGATAAATGAGATTAAAAGTATTATTTCGGTTAATATTTTGTATACTATCTTCTATCTATTTTTCTTTGTTGTTTTCTGATTTAATTTGGCAAGATATGCATCATTCTTAAAAGTAGCAATAATTTATGCAATATAATCAATGTTTGAGAGAAAATGTTTTCGTTTTATTCAGTATACGTAATAGGAGACATGTTTAGCATATTCATATTCACTAGTTCCCTACTCTTATTTAGAAATTTTATAAGATCTTAAACAATTCCTTTATTAGAAAAATTAGAATCATGAACCATTATATACTGTGACGAATAATGTGAAGAAATTCTTAAAAAATATATGAGAAAGAATGCGCAACTATTATTATATTAATAAATTATTATTATTATAATGCTCGCTATTAATTATTATTATTATATAATATTATTATTATTATACTTACAGATATTTGCAAAAAAAATTATTGCAATAAATAATTTTATAAGAAAAATACAATTCGATATTTAAACAGTGGAATAGTAAAATTTGGGAAATGCTTTAAATTTTTTCAAATTCTAAACACTAGTCTAAAGGCAGCATCTTTTTTAGAACTCTAAATTAAGAATATTAGCAAACGAATCATTTTGATTGCTTTAGGATTAAGTATTCTTCTATACATACAATTCAAATATAATCATTTGTCATAATTTTTATCATTTTACCTACTCTTAATTAATGCTATTAAATAAGGCTACAATAATATTAATCGGGAATCATTCTAAAAACTAGATGCTTGTAGATAAGAACTCGATTTTCCCTCTGCGCCCTTAATGTTTATAACTATTATATCTTTGATACTAAGTAATTTTCTATTTATTGTCTAAGATAATACTTGCTTTATACTCATATATGTTCTATACATTTATAAACAACTGCAGTACATATAGGTTGTACTATTAAACAATGTCATTAAAATTTTTGCATCTTTTTTTGTTGAAAATAAAAACAAAAAAAGATATAAAAATAACTGTTTACACATCCAAATTCAATTCATCAGATTATCAGATATTTTATCAGTTAAACAAATTTCAGAATCGTTTTTATAAAGCTCTTTATGTTTTATTTTTATTTATTTATCGAACAAGCTGTTGCCCATGATTAAAGAAGGAACGAAAAATAAAAATGTTGCTAAAAAAAAAGAATTAAAACTATTACTATTTTTAAAAATATATTTATTAAAAAAAGAAAAAAAAACAAATTTCTAAAGTAAAAACGAATAATATTATATATATATATATATTACTGTATTTTTATCAAAATTTAATTAAAAAAGTAACTTGAAAGTCGCAAGCAATCGAAATTTAAATTTGAAGAAAATTAAAATGTAGCGTAATTTAAAATGGAAAGTTTAAATATTTAATATAATCGAATACAGTATTCAATATAATCGCAAGATATATATTTAAGCATTTTACATATTATTAAAATAAATTAAACTTTTATTAAAGAACAATTTTGTTTTTTAACAAAAATTTCAGAGAAAGCGGATATTTTAGCGAATTTAAATTATCCATTTGAATAGAATCATACTTCATCTATAAGCAATGTAGCGCCTAATATTATGATTATTTTCTGTAAGATTTCAAAATCTTATAATTTTTCATTACTGATGTGAATGTTTATCTTCTTGTATTTTTCATAACTTAGAAAAATCTATATAGATTCACATAACAACGAATTCTTCCACTCCACAGTTTCTTCTGTCATATGCTTCTCTCACTACCAAACTTGTTATATACGATGCATGAATTTTGAAATTTTCTCATAAATAATTCATAATAATGCCCTTTGTTGGTACATTTTTAACTCAAAATTCGTTATAAAATATCATTTGCTTTCTGACGTTCTTTAAAAAGATTCTATAGTCTAAAAATATCTGCATGAAAAAATTACGTTTTCGGTGGTATAAATTTTGTGACTACGTGCTGACAACATGAAGCAAGAAGCGGAAATTTCGACAAATAAATGAGAACAAAAAAAATAATTTTCAAATTATTAGACAATATGGCCCCATATAATAATAGGCTTACTGTATATACTTTTTCATTTAACAAAATCTTTCATTTATGTTAAATAATAAATAGAAAACACCATAACTTTTTATTATGAGTTTTCAATATATTCAACTTGTAACTATTTTTCAATCAAGGATAATTTACAATCACTAAGAAATTTATACAATAATGATCATTTTGTTTTATTTTAGAATATTTTATAATCAAATATTTCTTTCTTCCATTTTGTTTAATATAGGCCTATAGTGAATCGGGGCAAGATGGTAATCGGGGGAAGTAGCTTATTTTTCTCTAATTCGTTAGTATTTAAACAGGTGGCGATAGAAGGTGGTTTATTATAATGTCCTATAAGCCCGCCAAAAATATAGAAGATGGCTATTATCAGATTATCAATTACCGGCATCGAAAAATTCCCAGCGAGTGTTGGAATTTTCATCAAAAATTATACACTCAATTTTTGAAGTATTATTATTAATCGTAATAATATCAACATAATAAAAATTAATATATTTAATGTGTAGTGGATACTTTAAAGAATACTTTGCTTTCGGTGTCGTTCTAATTTAGCTATTTTAAGTCACGTGATTAAAAGTTGCATCTCAGCCTGATCAACGGGAAAGATGGCAATTTTTATTTCAGGATTAGATGCCGAATTTAAATTTTTCCATTTATAATTTGTTTTCATAAATTAAACAAATAAGAGCCTATATTAGGACCCAAGCAGAGGTCTTTGGTTCGAAGAAAGTTTAAAACTTACAGCATATCATGTAAACAGAGGAGGCATGAATTGCTTGAATGCTTCACAGATATATGATAGGCCTATATCTACCTTACAGGGCATTAAAAAGGAAATAATAGAAAAATGACGATGAAAAATATGGCATGGGCCCACACAGTAAATAATTCAT
>WUQG02283497.1:1522-19689 GCA_011317285.2 Androctonus mauritanicus | reverse complement strand
ACAAAATTACATTTGTACATTTTGACTGTTACCACATTACACCATTTGACTGATAATTGAGGCAGAAATAATTTCTGAGATAAATAATTCTGAAATTTAATATGGCTAGTGATTGTGATTGTAAAGTCGAATGGTCGTAAGTCACATAGGTCGTAAGCCGAGAACTAGCTGTAGAGCTGTTTGTTTATTTAAATTTGGATATTTTACAAAGAAAATATCCTTGCTTATATTTAGAATATACATATGTCAACTTCATATGTATTGATATGTTTTATAGTATCATTTCATGTGAATGCTAATTTGTTTAAAATATTTTATCATGGCATTCGAAAAATTTCTTTATACTTCTTTAGCATGTTTACAGTATTATGTAAGTAAAAACACAAGCAGTAGCAGTAGCAGTTGTGATGAAAACTTTTTTTAATTCAGGAAACGTTTTTGGTAAGAATGCTTACCATCTTCAGACAAATTTGTAAGCCTGAAGATGGTAAACATTCTTACCGAAAACGTTTGCTGAATTAAAAAAGCTTTCCACAACTGCTATTGTGTTAGATTTCATTACTTTCATAATATTTTATTAATTTATTATGCTTAATTTATAATTTTATTGGCAAAAGGCAACATTCAGTGAATTTTAATGAAAAAAATCAATTGATAACTATTATATTAATGAATAATAATATAGAAGTTGAATCTTATTTTTATGTATCATATAAATGTTATAAATATACAAATAATATCTGTTTATTTTTATTGATGTCGTCTTTGAAAATTTTCTTTGGTGTTTAGCAGTGCTTTGTTTTTTATTGATCTGTTTATTGACTGTAAATTTACATTGATCTTTTTCTGGATACTTAGTTCAGAAATATTCTTGTCTATATTTGCTTAGAATACATTATGATTTTTACTAAAAATTATAAGAAATTATTTGTTAGATTCAGTTATAATTTATGTATTGTATATAAATTTTATAAACAGATGCTTGAGGAAAAAAAATTTGCATTATTGAAATCAATAATCTAATAACAGTAGGAGCATTAATTAAATTATTGATTTTTTTTAGCTCAATGAAACAATTACTTAAATACTGTATTAAAATTGTTAAAAAACTATTATTTTCTATTCTTTAATTTGAAATTTTATAAATGTAATAATTTGTAAAATGACATGATAACTGTGATGATTTTGCTTTGATAACTGTATTGATTCATGGATTATTAGAAATGAGTCAAATTGTTTATAATTTCTTATCGTGAATTAGCAAAAATATTATTTATGCTCCTAATGTAAAAATTAAGATTAATAATTAAACCTGAAATTATCTTCATAAAAAATGTTGTTGTTTATTGCTTTATTTTCATTTTATTTGTTTTAATTACACTTTTAAGATTTGAATATATATATGGGAATTTTGATCTCTTCTTCTTCTTCTGATCTCTTTTGAGTTCAAAATTTGATCACCATAGTAACATGTTCACAATAACATATTTAAACTCTAACTAATTTTATAGGTACATAATATTGCACACATAAAAATAAGTTAAAATTATACAATAATAATTTTATGAACATAAAATAACAAACATTATTACAAATCTGTTTATAATTACCATAATATAGCATAATAATACCAAGTAAGTCTATAAATAAACTGCTATACCACTTTGAAAATACAGTAACGTAAATAACAATACTACTAAGCAGTATTGGGAAATGAATAACTTTAATATCGTTGGAAATTGTTAAAAGAAGACGGTTTGAAACCATCCTAAATAATAGAAATTCAGAAGAAGTACCAGCCCCGTGCTGTACGCAGTCAGAGCTTCCAGCTGATATGTGACATCCTATGCTAAACATAGTCTTAGTTATTTTGGTATTATTATTTTATGTTTTTATGTATTAGTTATTACAACTTATATAAATTTACAACCTATGTTTTATGTATTAGTTACTATAACTGTTTGACGTTTGAAAATTTGATTTGTAACTGCTACATATTCTGGAACAAGAGAACCTGAAGATGGCGATTGTTACTGAAAACGTTTGTTCTTTGTAGCCATTAAAATTGTTCGTTTCCCATTACAGCTTAGTAGTGCTGTTATTTACGTTACTGTATAATAATACCAACTTAGCAATTTTTGTTAAACCATATCCAAGTCGCAATAAATACTCTTTACACTGCCATTAAAATTCAAATTGGAAAAAAGTCAGCACTTTGGCAGGCTATTCCTGCCAAAGTGCTAACCATATCCAAGCTTTGCTTATTGAACTTGGTTTTAGTATATTGATCGTTCCACTGTGTTTTCATTTGTTCTTATAAATCTGGAGTGATTCCGCATTTCTACATCTTGATGGATCTTCAGTTTTCTTAATCAGCCTGTCATCTTCCCATTTAACTGTCATAAAAAAACAACTTTTCTCAGCACTAAATCCTAAACAACAAAAATCAGTATCTGATTTCTCTTGATGTAATGTGTCATTTTATACAAGATAAAAAGATTAATATCAGTAAATTACTAGTATTTCATTCTTGACATTAACTTAGCCAAAATTTAATTAATTATTTATTAATCTAACAGATGGTTGCACCATAATTCTAAATTATAAAATTATAATCATTAAATTTTAAATTTAATGATTATAATTTAGAAAAACAATAACAAATTGGTATTATTAAATCTTTAACCCATATATATTGAAATATAAAATCAGTGGAAGTCATAAACATTGAAATAATCTCATAAAATTTTATTGTAATTTATCTCGAAACTAAGCATTCAATCAAAACTATTCTTTTACACTTTAATTTTATTTTATCCTAATACATTGGACACATTATACGTTATCGGATGTTATCTCTAATGGCCATCATCGCACCGGCCTTTAGCCGAAAGAATACTGAACACATTGGTATTCCAAAAACACATTTAAAAGTAATGCATTGTGGAATGGTAAAGGACTACTACAGTGTAACTGCTGGTAGAGACTAAATTCCTATCATATATTTAATTATTATTTACTTGTATTGTTTGGATAAACTCTCCCATTTATTTTTTATTTCTTCTACTGATCCGATTTATTAAGTGCTCTACTCTAATCGGAGTATTACACTACAAAACAAACTGAAAAATTCTGATATGTACAATGTTTAACATTGAAGATGCTCTTCAGCAGAGAAGGCCATCAGAAGCTCAGTTTATATAAAATGTTTTGTTTTTACAAATATTGTAAATAAAGTACAAGAAACTTTTGTATAAAGCTTCAGAGGTCAAATAGTTCATAGGACAGGGCCATGTAAAACCGTGATAGTGAGCTTCCAGGTTTAGCCACAAGCATTCAATTGCATAAATAGGACAGTCATATATGATATATTGGATCATTTCAGTTTTTCTAGTGTCGCATGAGCAAAACATACTATCTGCTATGTTTAATGCTGCTAGGTAGGTAACTGTTAAAGTTACCATAACCAGTAAGGAATTGGGAAAGAACAAAATTGTGATGTGATGGATAAGGTAAGGGAATCAAAAACAGTAGGAAAGAAGAGTTTGGTCACAGTACCCTTACTTGTCCTGCACTATAAGTTGTTCCAAATTTATAGTATATGATTTCTTATAATCCTATGGAAAACTTCTTTAGAGTAAGGCAAGGTAACTATAGACAAATCCTCATCAATAGCAGCACTCTTGGCTTCTTTTTCCGCTTTTTCATTTCCCACTATGCCAGTGTGGCCAGGAACTTAATGAAAGCTCACATTATGTGGGTAGGAAGAAATCTTATTCTGAATCTCTTTGGCAGTGCTGTTCCTAGTATTAAGATTATATATCATGGATGGGGCAGATTTGGAGTCAGACATTACAAAAATTCTTCTAGTGTTGCTAGGTAGACTGAGTGCCCATGAGACTGCTAAGTTAATGGCTGCCAGCTCAGCTTGAAAAATGGTAGACTCAAAGTTAAGATGCTGATGGAAAATGTGCCATGGTTCACTATCTAACTGAAATAAATGCAAACACTTAAACCAACACCTTTGTTGGATTTGGAACCATTGGTTAAAATGCTAATATCGCCTCGTTGGATGTCTGAAGGAACATGATGAAGCATAACATTTGGTTGTATAATATGAGTTGGAGAGGCCTTTCAAAAAAGACTGGACTCTTGTCTGGGAAGCATATTAATACCTGTATTTACATATTTATTTATGCAACAATTTCAATATTTAATTTACAAATGAAACAATTCTTGTCATTCTCTTTACAATTTGACAATAGTTACATACCCGTTATAAATCAACAAGAAAGTAATTTTTATCTCTTCTGGATCTCAAATTGTATTAATGATATTTTAGATTAGATGATGATATCTGAAAAGTGAATTGGTCAGGAAGTTGACAGTTAGTTGTAATTTCTAATTCCCGAAGCTGATAGCGAAATATAAGTTAATCTTCAAAATAAATATAATATCCAAAAAATAATAATGATGATAAAGAAAAAATAAAAAGAATTAAAAAATGTCCAGGTTAAATTTTTACACTATTTGTATCTTAAAAGACTGTTAAACATCAAATAGCACTACTCGGCAGTTAAAACATAACATCTTTTTATTAAGTTACGAACGTTTTCAGTGGCTAGTTTCCACACTCATCAGGCTATAGATTTCCGAACTGATTTCAACAACATAGAGTGAAAGCACATTCTATGTCATTGAAATCAGTTCGGAAATCTGTAGCCTAATGAGGGTGGAAACTAGCAACCAAAAACGTTAGCAATTTAATAAAAAGATGTTATGTTTTAACTGCCGAGTAGTGCTATTTGATGTTTAACAGTCTTAAATGAAAATTATGCAGTAGTTAACTTGGAATATATATCTTAAAAAATTTTGCCTATAATGAAATGCTTAATATGTTGAAATAGTTCTGTCAGTCTAGATGGACGTTGAAAATATATTTTTATGTTACCTTGCAATTTACTATATAGTATTAATTATTTTCAATTTAAAAATTATTATATACAATACATAATATGAAAGAAATTATGTATCTTTTATCGAATTTCTTATTTCATAAGTTTAAATATAAAACTGCTTATCATAACTAAAAGATATAGCTAAAATTCATTTTGTTCTGTTTTTGCAGAGAAGTCATGTCTAGAGAAAACACAGGCATGCCTCTTCATACATTGCCTGTCAGCTTACAGGACAGAGTGGCCCAAATGTATTATCGCCATGGTGTTTTATGTGCTAGTCATCCTTATGCAATTATGCTTTTAACTATTTTAATTTTGGCCATATGTTGGTAAGAGAAATAATGCAAAGTTCAAATTATTCAATAAGAAATTATAAAAATAATATAATGTGTATTTCATTTCTCTTCTAGCTATCCTGTTATTTATCTTCCTCTTTTGGGAAGTTCTTCTCAAGAATTTTCTACTCCCATACAAAATTTTGCATCAGTGAATATAAATGGGGATGTTGATGGTTTTCCAGATCAAGGACCACGCTGGGTAAATTAATATATATTAATTTTTTCGAAATAATTATATATTAAATACAGTAGAACCCTGTTTATATGTTTTTCACTTCAGCATTTTCACACTTTCACATTGTGTTTTGTACACTCTTTCAATTTTGCATATAAAATCATCCCACTTGCACATTTTCCATTTCTACATTTTTGCATTTGTACGCTGTTTTTTTTATTCCCCAGAATAATTTCGTTGCACTTATACATAAAATCCAAGAAATCTTTACCAAACTCTTTCGACAAAGGAACAATTTATTATACTGTATACTACATTATCTTTCGAAATAGAAAGTAGAATGAATGCAAAAGTAAAACCAAAACTTATCCCACCAATCTTTCTATCGACGTTATGTAATGTTGTGTTACACTGGAAGTAAAACAACATTACATAAGATCAAAAAACATTAGTAATGTCAAGATGTGTACAGTACTTGCATATGAAGGCTTGATCTATGAATATAGTATTGCATCCAAAAAGCAAACTACAATCGATTCTTTCTTTATGCCAAAATAACTGTATTTGCCCATCATCGTTAATTAAACTGCTTAATTTTAAGTTTTAATGTATGGAAAAAACATACATAATACAGTATGTAGTTTAACTTTTTTAAGTTTTAATGTATTTTTTCAACATTTAAAGTTAAAATAAAAAATTTCATTTTAACATTAATCTCATTTGTATATAATTTTTACCAACCCCCTTTAAAAACGTATAAACAGGGTTCTACTGTATTATAATTAAAAATTTATATTATTTGAAAAATATAAATAAATTTTGAATTTAAGTATTTTTCTTATTAAATAACTTATTTATTTGATATTCTAGTTTCAAGGACCTCCTATAGGTTTTGTTCAACAGATTGTAATCAAAAGTATTGTGACCCCCTGGAAACAAGGACTTATTTTAACTGATGCGTTCAGAGGACCTCTTGCTGAAGGCTTTCATGTGTTAGAGATGATTAGAAATCATCATACTGATAATGGGTAATATATTTTAAGTTAATATTTATTTAAAACTGAGATGATAAGAATGAGTAAATATAATATATTAATATGAATATTTTATAATTGGATATTTAATCAAAAATAAACCTTATTTAAAATTAAATTTATTAGATACGTAAAGATATATTATAGAAAATCAAAATTCAATGATTTGTGTTCTAAATTTGAAACTGTTTTTTCATTTTTTTTTTTTTACCAGCAAACAAACAACATTATCTGATATTTGTCTGCAAGTATCAGAACCTATTGACAAAAGTTTTCAAGGATTACCACAATATAGTTGTTTAATTGTATCTCCAGCACATATGTGGATGCAAGATATTAATAGGTAAAAATTTCAGTTTATTGTCTATATATCAAAAATAAAAATGACATTATGAAATATATTTTAACATAAATTCAGAATATTAAAATTAGCTAAAATAAAAAATTTAATTTCCGTTATTTTTTGTTTTAGAGCCATTACAATTTTGAAATTATAATCTTTTAAAAATTCCAGATTAAAATACAATATACATAAATAAACTTGCTCATATATCAATTATCACTTAAACTGCACCATTAGCAAGCAAAAACTCAGTTTTATTATAGTAAAATGCTTTTGGACCTGTAATACGATCCCTCTTCAGTACACATCTCAAATATAACGACATAGAATGTAAGCGGAACACAATTCAAAAGTACTCTTATATCTATGAACTAGAATTATACCAGCAGGAGTATTGCTTAGCCCCATCTACCGTAGTTTTAGGAAAGAAATAGTTATTATATCTATCTGAATAGAATGTGCACAAGATGTTGTATAGGGTGTACATTTTAGAATATGACATGTATATTTATGTATAATTTTACTAGTTAGTATTGTTTATATGTGAATTTTCAAATATTATAAGTATGCAAGGATGTCGGATTCTAAAGTTTTTTAAAAGATTTCTTTGGTTTAAATTTCAAATTTATAAAAGAATCCTCTGGTTTATAGATATAAGAATATTTTTGAATTGTGTTCCGTTTATGTTCTATGTCATTATATTTGAGGTGTGTACTGAAGAGGGAGCGTATTATAGATCCGAAAACGTTTTACTATAATAAAACTGAGTTTTTACTTGCTAATGGTGCTAGTTTAAATCAAAATTGAAGGTTATTTGTTGTTTTGAAATTTTTTTTAAACATAATTAATCGAATTTTTAGAAGTTGTAGCAATTCACGTCAATCAATATATTATTAAATAGTAAATATAATCAATATATAAAAAGTATTTTATTTTTGTTTGCATATTTTTAGGATGAAAAATCTAAAAAGCTTGATAAAAATTATTATTGTAACTTGTCTATTTTTATTAATAGATATACCAATTATCATTGAATGATACATCCAGTTTTTTAATACTACTAATAATTTTAATAAGTTGAATTTAAAATATGTGACTGAAAATTTGTTTTGTGATTTTGTTCTTTCAATATTTACTTTTTACATGTATATATTAGTTATCCAGCAACCCAGTATTAGAATACTCAGAAAACTGACTATAATCAGGAACTTGTATATGATTATAGAATCCCTGCACATGGATTCAATATAATGACTTCATTGAGTGTAAATGTTTCAATAAATCAAATGCTTATACTCTTACAGATGATTGAGCATATTCCTAGCTTTTCTTGCTATTATATCATTCTATCACCCAACAGAATCAATAGTGCTGAATAGTAATGTTCATGATGGTTGTGATCATACAACTTTGATATAGTTGATAGCATTCTCTCTGTGTTATGGAATAGAATTCACCCACTATCTCGTATATTGTAAGAGATGGAAAAAAGTATCCTCTCTCTTCTGTTAGCGACCTGTTACATTTCTAGCAGGAGCTTTTCTATCTTTTCTCATGCTGTTCTATATTTTACTCATTTCATCTTTCATTCTTCAAAAAATTAAACTATTCAAATATGTCCTCTATCTCTCACTAAAAATGAAAGTTGATAATATTTATTTATTTTTCTATTGAGCATTATTCGACAATTCATCAAGAAAATGTAGATGAATAATAGTTTTTGGAAAATACAAAATAAAAAAAGTTTTAGAACTTTTTTGTATTATATTATTGTTAAATAGTAATAAAGTTAACGTGTTTCTATTTTTATATGATAGACTCTTAATATAAATAATAGTAATGTACTCATATTAAAAGCTAACTACTGCCTAACTTTCATTTGAGATTAATAAACATCATTTAGCACTACTTGGCAGTTAAAACATAACAACATTTTATTAAATTGCTAACGTTTTCGGTGGCTAGTTTCCACCCTCATCAGGCTACAGATTTCTGAACTGATTTCAATGATCAGTTTGGAAATCTGCTAATTGATGTTTATTAGTCTCTAATAGTAATGTATTTATAAATCATAATAGAACAGCATATTAATTTGATTAAAATAATCTAATCTGGTGCTTTAAAAAATTTTTATTCTGTATTAAAGGGAAAAGTTAAGTTATAAACATAAAAAATGACATGTTAAAAAATATAAAATGAAATTTATTGAAACTTTATGAGTTTGAAACATTATTATTTTTATTCAGACAAATACATTGATTAAAGTTTTTAGGTTATTTTTTTAATTTATGAGTTAAATTTCAAAATGATCAAAATAATGAACTTGGAAAATTATGACAACTGTTCTTATTAAGGAATATGATTATCTCAAACTGCACTGCTGCATGCTTTGCAATGCTTTCTCATACTGATCAGAAAGTTGTCAAATAGTTCTGAGGATATCAATGATTATTATACAAAAGAGCAATCAAAGGCCAAAGCATCAGCAAAGTTTCTGAGAGGAGGAATAAGAGCATCAGTCCCTTTTTCAAAAGTATCTCATATATTTTCAATTGGGTTTAGATCAGGAAATTTGGTTGACCAATCCATTCAATCATTTCTGTATTCATCATGATATTATTTCATAATGTGATGTATATATTCACTCATCAGTATGAATTCTGGTTCCACTGTACCTGCTAATAGAAAAACATATGGATGGTTCAAGAATCTCATCTCTATAACTTGTCCATTTAAAGTGTCCATTTGTCCATTTAAAGTGCCTTACTCAAAAATAGGGAGATCTATGCAGTCACTGATGATAATTTTTGCCCATACAATAGATTTTGTCCTCTAAAATGATTTGTTTATATAATGTTTAATAGATGATATGTTGTACCACATTCTCTCCAGATGTAAGTCCTGGAATAAGATTAAGACTGAATCTAGACTAATCGTGAGTAGAACTTTGCCATACATGTTAATGCTACATTAATATTAAATGACATGTTGATCACTTCAATTCATCTTTTTCTGAATTAGAGACATGGCAATATAGACTGTTGATCCTTGACTTAAAGGCCTATTTCATTAACCCAGTTCACTTTATAATTATCCTTCCAATAGCTTCAGCAAGTTTGGAAAGAAGTTAAGAATGGGTCATATCTCTGATGCTAGTGATTATTTGCTGGTAATGATTAGCTTGAGATGTTGCAGCATGAGGACATCCTTCAGTTGGCTTTCTAGATATTTCCTCTGTATCTTGAAACTGTTTCCATAGTGTTAACACCATTATTCTTTATACATTCAACAATTTGGTTATGTCACCTTAACTCAGTTTCAACTTCATCCAACTAATAGCACATTTCTGGCAACACAACTTTCATAGAATTTGAGATTTGTATATTACCAAAAGTCAAGTAATAATTTTGTGTAATCATGGTGATTTAACGATGTTGCAGAACAATAATGTTCTGTGTTTTTTAAATTTAAATGATATATGATGTTCAGCCTGACGATGATGCGAGGAGCATCGAAAACATTTGCGTTTTATTAAACTTTATGAGTAATTATCTGCTGTCTGGTGTTTGGTATTTATTTAAATTTTGGATATTAAGTTAAAGCAGTATTTTAATAATATGGATTATCAAAAGTGAATAATATTTTAAACGTTATTTACATTTTTTTCATTTTTTAAATGCCCCTTTGTGATATTTAAGATTTCATATTTAAATATAAAACAAAATTAGAAAAACAATTTGTAACTTAATTTTTGCCTTCCAATATTTAAATATGGTGACCAGATGGCCCTGTGGTAATGCATTAGCATGCCATGCAGGTGGACATGGGTTTACATCTCGGATTCCGGCATCTTCTGAAAAGTTTTTTTGGAGTTCTGGCCCCAGCCAGGTGATCCCCCTCCATGGATATGGGTGCATGGTTGGAATTGGTCCCAACTCTTGATAATCTTCCTGATTGGAAAAGGGCATAAAAATGAAGGGAAAAGATGTTTATAATATGCATTGTTTGGATTAATAAATAATGATATATAGCAGATAGTCTATAAAATTGTCTTTAAAATTTAAAGCAGAGTGACTAGCAAAATATATTTTATTATTTGTGAATTAATTTATAAATATTTGTGCAAGGTTAAATTTTTATTAATCATTTTTGTGGATAATATGATAGAATTAAATACGATAAGGTACAAAAAATGAATAATTCATTTGCAAGTAATCAAGAACAGATTAAAATTCAACCTTTAAAATGATTGTTAGTTATTTATATGATTAAATTTTAAACTTTTTTATTTCAGATTTCAACAAGATCCTGATATTATAAAAACAATATTTAAATCTAGTGATGTTATTTCTGATTCTTCTAATTTGAGAGGTATGCAAAAACTGTCTAAATATTACCTAGAAATAATTGAGTTATAACTATAAAGTATTCTTGCTCTTGTTATATTATTATATTTAGTTGAATATTTTAAATATTTTTTATTTTGTAAACAAATCAGTATTGTTTATTTTCTGTAGATATACTGTTTGGTGTGCCATGGAAAGAAACTGGAATAAAGAAGTTTAATATGAGAACAAGACCGAGAATACTTACATATGCCATCACCATAATATTGAAAAAGTTTGATATCGAGTAAGTAAATTTTAAAAATTGCTTTGTTTTGAAAAAACTAAATGTCAAGATAAAATATAAACTACAGTACCAATCAGTGATTCATTTCATTCTAAAAGATACACTAAGTCACTGCTTTCAACGGTAGACTAGTCATAAATGTATGAGCGAATCAAAGCACTTTGAAGCAGTCCAGATAGTTTCAAAAACATTTAATAGTTATTAAAATTGGAGTGCTTTCGGCTTCATTTCATTCTATATTTAATAATGCATCCTCTCCCTGACTTTGCACGACACTCAACATATATAAATTCAACTATATGTAAAATATTTGCTTTTTTATATATTTTTTTAGATGTGGAGTATAATCATAGTAGGCTGCAAGTTCAATCATGTTACTCTACATTATTGAAGCATTATACTATTTGATTTATTTATGTTTTTTGTATAGTTAAGTATTATATTATTAGTACAATATCATTGCATGTAGTAGTGCCTCCTTTTCAGTTAAGAAACAAAATGGTGCCATGACATCACTTAGATGCAGTCATTGTAGTCATGTAGTCCCAGGAATCTTTAATCCAGAATTTTTATTAAAAAATTAATTTTTGACACGTAAAATTCAGTTTGCATGAATTTCTGAAAAACATAACTCAAAATTGGGGAATGGCTGTATATTTAAAAAATATGGTAGAATTTTTTAAGACAAATGTTCTTGATACAGATTTTAGTTCTACAGATCGTTCCATATAAACAATATCGATCAATCTAAAATAATACAAATTCTTTCATTATGATATTAGTAATAAAAAATTCAAAACTAATATAAACATCATTTGCAGAAATTTATTTTCCAGTATTAATTTAACTATTCAGCAGAATGTTTTGCATTTTTTATGTTATGTCGAATCAACAAAATGCACTTTTTTATTATTTGTTCTCTTAAATCTATATATTACATAAAAATCAGCAATGTTGATTCAATTTCAGGAAGTTCTCTAGTTACAGATATCCATGTTACATACAAATATGGCATTTTCAAATTTTTTATAAAATTTCAAATATTATAGAGAAAATTTTTAAAATTACAATAGCAAATGTG
Organism: Androctonus mauritanicus; assembly: GCA_011317285.2. NCBI lineage: Eukaryota > Metazoa > Arthropoda > Arachnida > Scorpiones > Buthidae > Androctonus > Androctonus mauritanicus. The sequence continues at coordinate 7,128 of WUQG02283497.1, read as the reverse complement.
ATGTAAAGCATAATATAAAATACATAAAGACATTATTTCAAATCAAATGAAATACTACAGCCAAACTTCTCCTCATATAGGAGTTCTTAACCTTTTGATGACTCCATATCCCAATGGATTATCCAATATGGTTTCATACCCTGTAAGAAGAATCTATCGCATTTCATTCACGTACTACCCAAGTATAAATTAATACATTAAATAAAATGAAAATCAGTACCCAGAGATCGAATCCCATACCCCCCAACATTTGGTTCCCATATCCCCAAGAGGTATGGATATCCCCAGTTAAGAACCCCCTGTTCTAGTGGAATAAGTCTGAATTAAGTTTTCTAGTGATTAATTTTTTAAATCAAGGCTATGGTACTGCCATTTATTAGTTAATTATTAATTAAATTTAGAATTTTGAACTAAAGTGGTGCCATAGCCTTGATTTAAAAAATCGTTAGTGGAATAAATCTGAATTAAATTTTCTAACGGAAGTTTGGCTGTAGCATTTCATTTGATTTGAAGATAATTCCCCTAATTAGTATGTATTTGAGTACATTATTTCAATATAACGTAACTTTGGTTTAAAAATTTTTTGCCTAATCTTGATCTTGTCTAATTATAAATGAAATATTTTTTTCATAAACTCATTTGTGAAATGTAGCCACTAGATTCAATCAGTAATGTATATTACACAACAGTATATATCAGGGGTAGCCAAACTTCATGTCACTATGAGCCACATAAGAGAATCTCAAATACTTGAGAGCTACAATCAGTTTCTTTCTGGGTCAATGAGAGCTGCATCAGTTTTTTCAAGAAACCTTAACAATGATTTCAAAAATTGTTTATTATATATTTCACATGCATTTATTTTGTATAGATGCATATTATTTTTTACAATAAATGGACAAATTAAAATATATTATTTTTTTAAAATTAAATTAGTATTTGCTCCATATTAACTACTGACTTTCATGGCATGGAGCCACATTGAAGGTACCAAAGAGCTGTATGTGGCTCGCAACCCACAATTTGGCCGTCATGAGCATATACAATGTGTAAAATGTTTTATTCTTTGCTAACGTTTTCAGTGGAGTTATTCCACCATCAGCAGGCTATTAAATATTTTAAAATAAAAAACGAAAAAGAATATCGAATACAACAAAAAATCGTTGTAATTATAGTTACTATAGTTATGGTAAATAGTTTGTGAAAAACAAAAACTATAAATAAAATAACTGCTAAGTAGATAAAATAAAATAAAAATAAAATCGTAAAGGTGCATTATCCAGTGCTGTCTTCTCCAGCTATCTTACACCTCGAGTCTTGATGGTCTGACATGTTCTTATTGTCTGCTCGATCCTTCTCTGACTCTTTAACTAGATATTTCCATGGCATTGGTAGCTCTACTGCTGGTCTATCATCAATAACCATCAAGACACGGAGCATAAGATAGCTGGAGAAGACAGCATTGGATTATGCACCTTTACGATTTTTATTTTATTGTATTTTCATTTTATTTTATCTATTTAGCAGTTATTTTATTTATAGTTTTTGTTTTTCAAGAACTATTTACCATAACTATAGTAACTATAATTACAACAATTTTTTGTTGTATTCGATGTTCTCTTTTGTTTTTTATTTTAAAATATTTAATAACCTGATGATGATGGAATAACTCCACCGAAAACATTAGTGACAAATAAAACTTGTTAATGATTAACTGCTAAAGAGTGCTTTTTTTTCACATTTAGTGATAACATTATAAAGCCGTTCAATAATAATAATATGGATTTATGCAATGTGTGTGATATCTGTAAGAATAAATTTTGAATTAGACTTTTTAGCTAGAAATGTATGAAGTTTATAATTAGAGGAAGTACATTTATTATTATTATTTTTTGGATGTTTTATTTAAAAATCAAATTACAGTTTTACTGTATCAGTAATACTAGCTACTTAGTAATAAAAAATTATAATAATTGAATTACTATATAAAACTGAGAATACAAAGTTGAAATTTTTATATCAACATTTTTGAAATATTTTGTTTTATGGTATTTTTATGCTTTAATATTCCATAATTGAAATCATTTTCATTTTTAGCTTTTTGCAGAGTCTATATAAAACACTTCAAACAAAATACAGATTTTCTCCTTATCCAGAAAATGTAACATATAATCCTAATGAAAGCTATATTTCTCATGTTCAATTTCAAGATCAATATACTATGGCCGAGTTTGTTCCTCTTGGAGTAACCTACATCATTTTATTTTTATATATTTATTTTTCAGTTTGTAAGTAGTTAAAATTATAATTATTAAGTTTGTGAAATTGCAGAAAATCTTTATTATATTTAAAGAATTACATATTTATTATTTAAGGTAAAATAGAAATGGTAAAATCAAAATGGGCGTTAGCAGTGAGTGCTGTAATAACTGTTCTCATGTCTTTATTAATGTCTGTTGGATTATGTCTCTGGTTTGGATTGCATCCAACTTTGAATGGAAGGTAAGAATGAATTATGTATCAGTATATTTAAAAGTGTATTTAAATTCTTCATTCCAGATACTGATTTATTATTATTATATTAACCAAATGTTCAGATTGAGGTATACTTTCTAAAAATAAAAATATATTTGTAAGAGAAACAATACAAAACAAAACAGCACTCTTTAGCAATTGTGCATTTAAATATCTTCTGTTTGTAGCTGACGTTTTTGGAATGCATATACCATCATCAGGCTACAAGTTTACTTAAAAAGGAACATCGAACAGGTGTTCAATGCTCTTTTTTTTAAGTAAACTTGTAGCTTGATGTTGGTATATGCATACTGAAAATGTTAGCTATGAATAAAAGATATTTAACTGCTAAAGAGTGCTGTTTTGTTTTGTATTGTTTTTCTATATGAAGGTGAAGAAGCAGTTACTTAAAAACATATATTTGTAATTCAAAAAATTTTTTTATTAGGATTTTAATTCCATAAAGAAAATCATGTTTCTTTAACATAATTTACTTTATGAAATTCAAAAGACAAATAAGCACATTAAGTAAGCACGGTTTTTATTCTGTATAACATTTTCGGACTGTGACTTTAGTCCCTCGCCAGTACATAATACAGAAACACACTCACTGTAGACATAGTTATCATACATACAAAATAACCGTTACAATTCTTTTGTTCCACGGCATTCGCCGGCTCTTACATTCTTTTAGCTATTCTTTTTGAACCACATTCAAAATTCAAATTTTTACATAAAAACGAAAAAACCCGACAGTGCGCAATACATATATTGTCGTAGACAAAATACAATTCATGAAAATACACCATTAAGCATAAAAACCAATATAGTTGCATACCAACATATGAACCAGCATGTTCTTCACAAGACTCGCCTAAACTTATATACCTTACAGATGGCATCAATGTTACATTCCCTTTTTTACGGGTACCAGCACAGTGTAAGCATAGGGTAGCATCAGTTCCATCAAGTGCAATCTACAGTAGATAAGTAAAAGTCATAGACCTTGTTCTGCACACCACTTCCAGGCTAGTGGTAATGCCATAGGCTGATTAGCATTGATAATATTTTTATCTTGTCTACGTTTCTCAATCTCTGTCGCTTTAGTAAGACTGCTTACTAAGAGTTCTAGAAGACTCTTAGTAAGCAGTCTTATAGAACTCTTTATGAAATTACAAAACAAGATATTTATATAAGTTGATTATTTCATTCATAGTTTACTCATAATACTTTTATGGACAAATTAACCACATAAGTTAAAGATCTACTATAGAAGAAAATTTATCATTTAAAAATTTTTTTTCAGGTGCTCTATAGATTATAAAACTTTTACAACTGACTCACTTAATTTTTCACATATGATAAAATTAAGAATAAAAGCAAATCTTTTAAGAAATATTATTTTATTATACAATAAATAAAATTAATTATGAATGATTATAAAAATTATTATTAAAATAACTTTAAATTAATAACTTTCTATAAAATGTGTCAGATTTTATCATCATAAAATTTTAAAATAATCTATTATACAGAAACAAATAATGAATACTCTTCTAATAGATTGCTACAGTGGTCTGTCAAATTATCGATTTTCATATTTCATTTCTCCAGTGGGAATTTCATGTGTGCTCATATACAGTAATTAAAATTTAATTATTAAAAAATAAAAATATAAAAGGGAAAATAAGAATAATAGAATATATCCTTCTCAAATGTTTTATGGAAGAATCAATTTTACTCTATTGCTCAGTTAGCATTGATTTTGTGAAAGTAGAAAATAGTTTTGATTTGTGAAAGTTATGATACTATTAATTTTACAGCAATTATTTTTTATTTAATTTTTAACAAAAACAATGTATCTAGTTATTCAATTTATACAAATTTAAAAAATGTTTTTGAATATTTTAATTGTACTAATCATTTAATATTCATATGCATGCTTTTGCTTTTCATTTTTTTCTTCAAACATGTCTGAAATTTGCCCTTAGATCTTAGGCGGTAGAACCTCATTTATACGTTTCTCACTTCTACGTTTTTCATTGTTTTTTTTACATTCTTTTGACTTTGCATATAAAATCATCCCATTTGCACGTTTTCCATTTATATGTTTTTACATTTGTATACTATTGTTTTTATTTTCCAGAGTTGTTTTGTCACACTTGTATATAAAATCCAAGAAATCTTTATGAAACTTTTTCAACAGAGGAACAGTTTGTTATACTGTACACTACATTATCTTACCAAATAGAAAATAGAATGAATACAAAAGTAAAATCAAAACTTATCCCACCAGTCTTTCTACTGATGTTATGTAATGTTGTGTTATTTTTCAGTGTAACAAAATTAAGTGTAAAACAATATAACATTATTTAACATTGATGTAACACAATGTTACATAAGATCGAAAATCGTTAGTGATGGCAAGATGTGTACAATAGTTGCATATGAAGGCTTGATCTATGAATGTAGTATTGCATCCAAAGAACAAAGTACAACTGATTCTTTCTTTATGCCAAAATAACTGTATTTGCCCATCATCGTTAATTAAATTTCTTAATTTTAAGCTTTAATGTATGGAAAAAACTTATGTAATACAGTATGTAGTTTAACTTTTTAAGTTTTAATGTATTTTTTTAATATTTAAAGTTCAAATAAAAAGTTTCATTTTAACATTAATCTCACTTATACATAATTTTTATCAATCCCCTTCAAAATATCTAAATGGGGTTCTACTGTATTATTAGATTTCCATGAAATTTTGTTTCAGTTATTAGTGAGAGAAACATAGACTGACAATAGTACAGTGAACTTAGAAGCCTGATTTTTCTATAGAAAGCAAACTTAAAATGCAAAACAACAGCTGATCCTTGATTTACAACAATGCCATTGATAAATTCTGTGAATGGTCAGTACAATTGACAAAAAGTTAGAGTCCCTGACTAATGGTCTGATATATAGAAAGAATTATTTTGTATTTGGTTCTTATATTTTTGTGTTTGTTAAGTTTAGTACAATATCGTGGAGTATAATAATACATATTGATATTTCCAACTTAAAATAACAGAGTTCAAACTGAACTCTGTTGTAAA
>WUQG02283386.1:0-19689 GCA_011317285.2 Androctonus mauritanicus | reverse complement strand
CGAATCTTGTGAAATCACTAGATGCATCATTCACTACTTATCAGATACATACAACAGCATAAAAAAAGTGATTATGTTTAGTGACAACTGTTTTGGACAGAATAAGAATTTGAATCTCGTGTTGGCCAATTTGTTATTAATTCATCAGGGTAAATATGATGAGATACAACGCTGCTTCATGACTTCCGGCTATTCCTATCTGCCTTGTGACCAGGATTTTGGTCACATTAACGAAGTGGTATGGCATGTCGACATCTATACCAAAGACCATTACATTCTTTTTATCAAAAAATGTAAGAAAACACCATTTACAGTAGTACAGGTTACTCAAGATTTTGAAACTACACACTTCTTTAAAAACTTGTAACAAAAACTCTGCTACATAAATCCAAATTTAGAGAGGGGAACATTTTCGAGCTTTCCAAAGATTACAAACAAGGATTTTATATTCATAGAGATTATAGTTTGGGCGTCAAATTTGCTGTGAAACTTCATAAAGGAAAATCTGCTTCCTATAAAACAACTAAGGTTAATCTGCCCAATGTATAGTTAACTAGGCTTTATGATTCTCCTGTATCCCTGTTTTCTGCAAAATTGAAGGATGTCTAAGATTTACTGCTATACATTCCATTACTTTGGTCAACATATTTTACAAACATATTGGAAAACTAACCACAGACTAGTTCTATGCCAAATGAGGATGATGACCAGGCAGAAGACACTGATGATGATCAAGTAAAATATTGTGAGGATTGAATAAACTATTTTTCTCAATGATTGCTTTGAAGTTTATTTTTCTCTTAACTCTCCAGTGGTTTCTGGTTTTGATAATTTTTTCATAATTATTCAAAGTTTGTGACTTTTTGCAGAATATAAAGAAATGTTTTTTTTAATTTTTGTAACTTCACACTTTGTAAAATGACAAAAACTGTTCATTTTATAGACACATAATTATATTTCTGCAATACTATTAAAAAAAGAGCATAAGAATTTATTAAATCCTTTACACGATAGTTTTAAATTTTTTTTTTTCAATTTTATTATTTAATAAAAATATTATTTAATACTATTTTTATAATTTAATATTTATTTAATAAAATTTTTCCTTCGTGATTTCTAACCCCACAGGAAAATGTTCTGATACAATGCTTAAACTTTTATGTTGAGTTTGTCCTATGCTTAAAATTTGAAACGCATTTTTCTCAACATTAATGTTAGTTGAGTTTGCTCTTTGTATCCGCAATTCCTCATATGATTTTTACATATAATATTAAAATTAATACTTAAAATTTTTTTTCAAGTAGCCTCTCATATTTCTTTTAAAGACTTCCCATTTTTCTTTTGCTTTCTTGTATTTTTCTCATTTCATTCTTTTCATTAGAATTATTACATAGAACTTATGATACTGATTTATGTAATTTTGACTTACTTGAACTCTGGACTTAGGTTCAAATTGGTTAATAATTTATTTTTCAACTTATGCTATTGGAATTTCAGAGTTATATCAGTTATTTACAAGCATTTTTTTTGTGAACTGTTGGCTGATGGCTGTGTGGTAAAATAATCACTTAATATCTTGGAGAATCGAAGGCAAAAGAAAAATGGGAAAGATCCTATAAAAAAGAAGTATGAGCTATTAATGGAAGAATTTATTTGTATTAATATTATAAATGAAAGTAATTATAGGCAGTTTTCTATAAGAGATCCAGACCTGGCCTGTTGAATCCTATTTTTCAATCTTTGTCAATCCCATCATTGGTATTGACCAGAATGTGATTGATTTAAAGTTGCCACCACTCTAAACTCTATCCCATGTAAAATTCAGCAGATTCTCTATTTAAATTAATTTAATCTTGGGAATTTTGTGTAGCTAAGAATATGTAATTAATATAATCTACTTTATATTATTATTTTTTGTAAATGCTTTCCCCATATATATTATACACACAGTTTTAAAAAGATTTTTATTCTGAAGACAGTATTTTATGTACATACTTTATGAAATCTCAAAATAGAGAATCTATAATTTTAGAAGGATTATTTTTGTTTTTATTTCTATACCTATGATTCCTTCTCACATTATAATATCTGTAGATATCATTTATTATTCATGTAATTTATTATTGTAATAATTATAGGGATGCAATATATGTAAGACCGAAACAATGTTCTTTCAACACATGAAATTCAACCATCAGGAAATGTTTGAAAACATTAATATAATTATTGAAATAATATCAGTTTTAGAATACAGTAAAACCTCGATTTTATGGTCTATAGGGGGCAAGACTAGTCCGTAAAATTGAAGTAAAATTTTTTTATAAACATTAATTAGTATTTTCAACATACCTGTGCTAATTAATGTGATTTATGCCTAAAAACTGTATTATTTTACATAGAACATTTTAAATTAATTTAATTTATCGAAGTTTGACGGATCTCAATACTGTAGACAGTTTATGCAAATATTGTATTAATATTATTTTTTGGGATGGTGTCCGTAAAATCGAGGTTTTACTGTATAGCACATGAGTAAACAACACAGGGATCCAAGGTAGAATTGACCCAAAAACATATATAATGAATAAAAATAATATATTTATTTAATTATTTAAGAAAATAGAAATACAATATTAACCAAACATTAAATTTAAATGAAAATTGTTTATTAAACTAATAAAATAATAACATAATCCAGTGAAACTTCTTGAGCAAAAGATAGTTAATGGATCTTGAGTTGTGTAGACATATCTGAGAAGAAACAGAGAAGGTTATACATACTTTTTCTTCCAGTATTCTTTCTTTGTTTTTTTTTCCCATAAATCCTCCAACTTTCTTCTTTAGTTAATATCTTTTAATGTTAAATATAAAATAGCCTATAATGTTGTTAAGGTAAATGCCATCCTTGTTTCTTAGTTTTTATCAGGAGACTATCAACGGGATAGGAATTGTCTCTAAACTACATTTCCGTAACTGTTTCGAAAGTCAAACAAACTTTTGATCATTTCTCATCAATTCCTCCTACTAGCAGGCCAGTAGCAGCTAGCAGCAGCAATCCCTTAAGAAGAAATCATCTGTGTTTATCTAGTGAGAGACAGAATTTTAATGCTTCCTTTCTCACATGGAAACAAGGAACTTTGCTACAAAAGTTGAATGTAATTGTCATTTTGGAGATGAATCTATTTTCCTTCTCTTGCCCAGATACTCACAAATTTTATATAAAATTTGTCTACCAATTCTAATAATTATAAAAATATAGTAGGCTACAGCTATCTGACAAGCTGCAAATATGGTAATTGTATGTAATATCAGTAAGAGCATCATAAAAGATGCTTAAAACAAGAATTACTTGTTTTTGAAAGTTTTATTGAGGTCCTGCCAGATCTCTCATCATTGCCTCCTTTAGTTAATAAATAATTATTTCTTACATTACATAAAACAGACCAAACTTCTAAAACAGAATTAATATTTCAGTCATTTGGAGTTTCTGTGGCCTCTAGGGACCATGAAAACTCCAAATTTTATTTATTTTTTAATTTTATATGAAGAAAATTGAATTAATTTTTTTAAAAATAAACTTTTATGGAAATTGTTTTAATGTATATTAAAGTATGAAAAGGGAACTTCGGATTTTTGCTAATCTCCACCTTTGAAATGCAATAGTCTGCATCAATTGCCATCTGCATTTGTGACATAGGCATTTTTTAATAATGAGTACTATATCTTTCCTAATAAAGTTTTGCATCTGTTATACTGTATAGTATTATACTAAAACTAGAGAAATTTTAGGGACAAAATGAAATTTGTGAAGTCAGATATGTTATGCTAGAAAATTTTTAAATCAAAGTTTTCCATTTAGGGGGAAAAACAGTTTAAAAATACATTCATTTTTTTAATTTTTTATAGACTTTATGTTGTTTCATATTGAGTAATTTTTGAAAGTAAAACAAAACCCTGGAAAGACAGTTCACTTATCCTATGATGGAGAGAATGTTTGCACATAATTCTTTAATGGTATATAAATTGAAAAATTTTTAAATATATAAACTAATTTTTTTCATAAGAAAAATTTTAAGACTGATTACACTAAAAAGACCTAATCAAATTTTTTCTAAAACATCTAAATCATTGAACAAATATAGGAAAGTACTGTTTGCAATAATATTTCATATTGGAATACTTTTTACTTTAAGTAATAAACAATATTTCATTTAAATATTTTTTACAAGTGAAAAAAATGTACTAAATTTTATTAATATTCTTATAAATAATATATTGCAAAGTAATTTTATAGTATAATCCAAATACAGTAGTAGATGGATTTCAAAATCCTGTAAGAGAGCAATGTTTTCCTTTCGGTTGAAATAGATTTATTCTTCATTCCTTTGATGTTTATGGAAAACTCATTTTTAACTTGACAGTTTTCCAAATCAATTAGTAATGTAAATCAGAGATTGACTGTACTTAACTTTTATATACAAAGAAGATTGTGCAACAATATTCATCACAGTAATTGGGCCTTTGAATAACCAATACTCAAATTATCAACAGTGTACTATAAATAAGAATAATTGTTATAAAACATATCTAAAATCCTTTCAAATGTTTATAATGTTTTAGTGTGAGATATCAATGCTTTAATCTTTCAAATAGTTGCCATTTTTATTTAACTTGTAACAAAGGTACTTATAATGTAAAATTAACAGACATATATCTTGAATGAAGATAAATGATTAAAATATTTGGTTGCTATAATAATTGAAATTTATTTACTTATAATTTTTATAAGTGCTATGATTTTTTTAAAGTAAAATATTTTACATATACTGTACATAAAATTTAATTTTTTCTTATAATTCTTTTAGGACGGTAATGAAACAGTTATTAGAAGCAGTTGAATTTATTCATTCTAAACATATTGTTCATAGGGACTTGAAGGTATAAATTAAATTTGTAATTTATTGAATGAAATATTCTTGACTTTATTATTATTTTTAAATGTACAGCCAGAAAATATCCTGTTAGATGATAACTTCAATGTAAAAATAACTGATTTTGGATTTGCTCACATTCTTAATACTAATGAAAAATTAACTGGTAAGATAACTGATTTATTTTAATTATGATTTCTAGATAATTCAAAATTTTGATTTATAAATTAAAAATAAGTATTCAACTTTTTGTATGAACATTTTTCATTCATTGTTCCTAATCATTATTTTTAGTAATCTTATTTTTACTAATTTGCACAATATAATTTTTATGACGATTAAAGTGGCTCATTTGAGATTTTGAAAACAGACCAAGAATGATTGATTTAAAATGAGTCAGGTAAAATATTAATTCAAATGAATCTTGTTTACTAATTTCTGTCACATAAATTTTAAAACAGCATTTATATATAAAAAAAACTTGTCTGTTGTGTGTCTAAGAATAACATCATAAATAAAATGGGCCTTATCTGAAAATTTTCATATTTAGTATTTTAAAAATTGGAAAAAATTCTTCAATGATCATATGTAAAACACCTAGTGAATATTTGGCTTATATCCTTCTACCAATCTGGATTATATCCTTTCAAAAAATGAATAGATTCATTAAAATTTTTGAAACTAATTATGAATAGATTTTAATATTTATAGAACTTTGTGGGACTCCTGGATATTTGGCTCCAGAATTATTGCGTGCTTCAATGTATGAAAATGCAGAAGGATATAGCAAAGAAGTTGATTTGTAAGCTTTTACAAATAACTTATTCACATAAAGCTTTTTTTAATATATATATATATTTCTTTAGAATATTATTCAAATTGTAGAACTTAACATTATATAAAAATATCTTTTATTTTATAGATGGGCATGTGGTGTGATTATGTTCACTCTGTAAGTATTTTTTCTATTTAAAGATGATGATAAAATTATTTTAAAAAATTAAATTTATATTTCAGTGAAAATTTTTCAATATTTATATATTTATATTTAATTTTTTGATAAGATTCAATGCTATGTTATCATCTGATTCAATATCTATTTTTGTAAATTTTAAAATAGTTTTGATAGAATTATATTTTCCAGCTTAGTTGGATTTCCTCCTTTTTGGCATAGAAAGCAAATGGTGATGTTAAGAAATATTATGGAAGGTAAATATGAATTCTTCAGTCCAGAATGGGATGATATTACAGAATCACCTAAAGATCTTGTAAGTTTAAATTCAATTTTTCCCTCTCATTCTGATGTTATCATGTAAAAATTATTTTTCTGCAATTAGATACGTAAATTCCTCATAGTTGATCCTAAACAAAGAATAACGGCGACTGAAGCTTTACAACATGACTTCTTTAAAATTGTGGTAAATTTATAAATCTTATTTTAAATGAAGCAAGTTAAAAGTGTTAATTGTACAAACATTAAAAGATCTATTATTTTTATAGACAACACAAGGTAGAAAATTTGATGCAAAGAAAACATTTCAAGTGAGTTATTGTTGTAAATTTATCATTTGAAATTTAATTGCCAAATATAGTTTTTTAAACAGAATTCACAATAGAAAAAGAATTGAATTAATTTAGGTTTTAAATGAATCAATAGTTTAAAAACAATATTTTTAGGTTTAATATTTTTAACAACTGAGAGTTTTTATTCATAATGAGTATTTTATATTTAATTTGAACAAGGATTATTTAGATACTTTGATTTTTTTTATTAAACATATATTTATATGACATATTTAAGTACAATATATAAATAAATATATTAATAAATTAATTCTATGCATTATTTTATATGAATTAATGAAGAATAGAAATTTGAAAATTTTTTTATTGAGTGGATTATTTAGTAATTATGGATCTATATTATCATTTATGATAAGTGAATATTTATATTTTACTTTTTATTGAACAGCTAAGTGAGAAAATGTAAATGCAATTTTAGTGAGAGTATATTTATAAAGTACAGTATCATTCTACTACTAATGCAGTTTAATTTATACCAAAAATTTCTTAAATCATACAAGTTCAACAATATCTAAATTTGATATACATGAGAGGACATATTCAATTAAACATTCTGTGATTGTTGAAAATTTTACGATCATATATCATATTTTTACCAAAAATAAGTTTAATGAATTTGTTTATATCCAGCACAAATAGACTTACTCATCTGCATGTTTCTAAAACTATGGAACTCAAAACTGCATAAATCAGGAAACAAATTTACAAATATAACAGTGATTAATCCTTCAGTTTCCAAATATTGTCATCACTTTATTGATACATTATTGATAGAAATAATTTGTCTATATGAAACATAATTATTGTATCGAATTGTCCAGAATTTTATTGAAAAACAAAATGCACAAACACTTTTATTGCTTGCATAAAATATTAACATGCTTATCTTCAACATGATGACTTTTTTTAATTACTGTGATTTCCCATTTTTATTTCCTGATTACAAAAGGTGTAATCTATAACTTATTCCAAAGTTTTTATTCCTCTTTTATTATGTATACTTAATAATTCAGGATAATTGAGAAAAGGCTAAGCATGGATAATTCATTTCTTTTATTTATTTATTATATTTTACAAATAGATATGTATATAAAATAATAACCAAAAAATAATCTGATATTTATTTGGTCTCAAAAATCTTTAAAGTTTTTTAATTTCTGAACAAATCTTTCTCAAGCTATATCATTGAATTTGAAGTCCTACTGATATAGGACTGTGCTATGCTATGTTGCTAATTTCTTCACTATCTCTGTTGGAAATCAGAGTGATTTTGTATGAACCAGAATTCATTTCCATCTGCACAAATCACTTTATAATTGTTCATTTAGGTTTTCTTAATTGATATTTTCAAAATATTATATAATATCCGAGATGACAAATTTTATTGAAAATTTTTTATTAATCATGTATAGTCTGCAAAATTAAATAAGAAAATACAATATAATTTCAATTAAGTTTTGACATAGATAAGGATAGTAGCCCATTAGTTTTTAAAAATGCTACTCATTCATATCTTCTCACTTCCATAAGCAATAGATTGTCATATTAAGACTGGTTTCCAAACATTTTTCCTTATGAAAAATGAAAATTTGTTTAGCTGGAACTTTGGCTAAATATATAAATTTCAAATTATTCTAAAATTTATATAATTAAATTAAATGTGCTATAAAAATAATAAAAATTTGTTATTTTTGATGTTTTCTATAGTAATGTTATAAAATTGACTATTTTTTAAATTTAGTTTTATGCTCTTTGTATTCGAGCCATGGTTCGATTGAAGAGACTTAAACATTGCCCTGAACCTCTTTCAGTGGATGTTGCTTGTTCAGATCCTTACAGGATTAAGACACTCAGAAAGGCATGAACAATTTGGTATTACTTTCAAATTATATATAATTTATCTAATTATTAACTATCTATATATATTTTTAATAGGTAATTGATGGCTGTGCCTTCAAAGTCTATTGTCATTGGGTAAAGAGAGGAGAAGTTCAAAACAGAGCAGCATTATTTGAAAATCATCCCAAAATGGAAGTTAAACAATCTTATTTAAATTCATTACAAAAAAAATGAAATAAGAAAAGTTTTAAGCTTGTTTTAAACCATCAGGAAAGTTTAAAGAAAATTAGTAACTTCCATTCTCTGTACAGATTATCATGGACTTGTGATCATTTCACAGTTTCTTTTATTTATTTCTTTAAATCATTTTATCCTATTTGATATATATATAATATATGTAAGTAAAATGTAAAATTATTTTTATTTTTGACATGTTTTTAGCTGTATCAAAACAAATTTTTAAGAATCTAAAGAAAACCCAAATCAAAATGGGATTGTTGAAAATTTGACTGTTTTGGTTGCATATTGTTGTTCTGACATAATTTACTATCCCATTTTCAGAGCAAAACTTCAAATAATGCAAATTCAAAATAAAATATTTTACTAAAAATCTTGAACATTTGAACTTACAATGTCCTATAATTGCAATGTTGTTGAGACATCTCTCATTTGAATTGCAAAATATTTTTATTATATGTACAAAGATTTCTTAAATGCTTGTGAATTAAAATGGTAATTTATTAATTATAAAATTTTGCTAATTTGCCTAATTTTTCCAATTTAAGAAAGCAATAACATTTAAAAAACAATTATTATTACAGTTTTTTGAAATATCAAATATTGGTAATTTAAATTATTAAAACTAAATTTTAACTGTCAGGATTTTATTATTATAAGAATAAAAGTACTTTATTTATTATTATTGTTGTAATTGAAACACAATAAACAAAATATCTGTAATGTTTCTCCAATTTTAATCAGTTTATTGTTCAAAATATGTTTATATACATGGTATAGTTTGATAGTTTATGCAATGACAAACTGAGTTGGAACTTTTCTTCACTCATACTTAAAGCAGTTCATTAAATATATAATCTTAGATTTATTGAAGAAAAATCTGAAATCTTGGGAGACAGTTCATAGAACCTAAATATCCAGCATGAATTATATTATCTCCCAAAAAAGTTTTTTTTTTTTTTTATATTCTTACTGTCATAGTGATGAGAATCATTTTATAAATTTTGCACAAATAAATTGTCTATGGAACTCTATTCTTGTTAGTTGTTCCTAAACAGCAACTGTAGCTAGGCTATCAACTTAATATTTTATTTAGTAGTATTCATTGTGTAAGTTCTAGTATAATACTTCATAGAAATAATATACCTAAAACTGTTTACTTTCATATACATTGCATAAAACCTTCAAGACTTTTGCAATACTAATATATATATATACATAGCTGTAAATTGCACTGATCGATGGCATTTACTGACTACATTATGGTTATAACTTGATAAATCAGAGACTTTTAAAAATGTTTACAATACTTCACAATATCTATTATATATAAATTTATGCCAATATAGCACTACAATAATCATTAAAGCAAATCAAATTTTATATCATGATGTTACGAAGGAATTTGACTTACAGTGAGATGAATTTAAAATATTTAATCTGAATCCTTCACAATGTTCAATAGGCACAATACAAAAAGCAGCTCAATTCCTCTAAAATATTTATTAAAGAAAAACTGGAGGCAAAAAAATGAAATCTTGGGATTTTGGAAAAGTTTGGAATGCATGTCAACAAGCCTTTATGAAATCCTCTCATATATCAAACTAATAAAATAATTTGTAAATCCCTAAGGAATACAGATAAGGTACATAGCAGTTTTGCTATATAACTTTTGTAGCAATCTAATGTTTCTATTAATTAGTGATACACTTTGGCTATCTCATTGGCAACACTAATGATGCATCTAATCAACTTCCATCCTTGTAGTTTTCAAATTTCAATAGAAAAATGTTTTCCATCATTTTCAATGTGGTATTTTTATAGAATTTGTAAATTAAATAAATTCTTTGCTGCACACCGTAAGATAATTTCAATTTTAGAAAATTGAACAAAAACCTAATAGACAGTAAAATATAGTTTGTCAAAATATATCACCATAAAGTTCAAGTTTCCCTACATTTTTATTTCTTGGCCCAGTTTTACAAATGGAATATTCAAATTCTCCTGTTTTTCTCCCTCACAAACTATTTTGTGGAGAGAGAAACAGGTTTGATTTTTAAAGATTGGTTATTAGTTCTTTTGATTTTTATCATTCAACATATACCAGATGATACAAATCTATTAATCATTATATTTTTTTCTGCAGTAGATAAATAGTATAGAAAAATAAGAAAATTTTATGATTTGTATAATTTGGCAGATCTTAATGTACCAGAGGGCAAAAATCATTGCATTAGCTTTTAGCAGACATTGACTAATCACAATTTAATACTGGATATTCAAGAAAGATTTAGACAACTTTGTTACTAATAAAGCTACAAATAATTTGGCATAATTTCTGTACAAGTTGAGTGAAACATGTCATCATAGACCCCCTCAGACAAATACAAGATTCCTATCATTTGAACTGAGTGCTATACTTATGTTCAGATATTTCTGTTTTCCTTCAGTTTCTTGTATCGCCACTTTTAATAGCAATTCTTAATGGCTCGGTAGAATTATTATAATGCTGACACTGAAGTCCAGTATAATTTCTATACATTAATACAAATAATGGACTTTCGTACACCAAGCAGAGATTAAACATTTTGGTTGCTAATAAAATGGAAAATTATGAAATTCTAACATATAATGCAATATTTTCATATTTGGCCACAGTCTAGTTTTACTTTTATAAGATCATATATATTGGCTTTATGATGTAAATTACATACTTCTAAAGGCAATTATTGAATATCCAAAGTCAAGATTACATAAAGAATTTGTAATAAATTATTTATTATTGAGATTAAAGTTTCATTACTACTAATCTACTAAAATTTTATACCATAATCCTTAAAATCACTTGTGAACACAATGCAGTTGCAAGACACATTGGTCAGTGCAATTCACATATGAGTCCATATCCAATAGTCTGACATACAAGCACTGTCCATTTATGTGCTACCTTTCGGTTTTGTAAGCTTGATGCTGTATTGTATGTAACTGATATGGTTATATGTTGAAAATACCTTACGTCTAACAATCTGGTTGTAAAAACAGAACTCTGCTGCAAGTCTGGCGCTGTACTTTGTCTGTTCAAAAATAAGTAAATATTTGTCACATTTTATTAATTTATATAAATCACATTAAAAATTATTATAATATATATATAAAAAATATGCAAAAAGTTTCATCTTCAAATATATATAATAACTTAATACGACGGCATCATTAAAGTGCGGTTTTCAATATTTGCTTTTTTTCCAATAAAAATGCAGAATCACTAATGGTGTTCAAATATTCAGTAGAATGAATTATTCCTTCTCTGTTAATACATATGAACCTTCCTTACCTCACTTGGAATTAATACTTCAATCATCCATTTTAAATCAGTAAGAGCTATTAATAAGTCATTCAATTTGTAAGAATTCTAAACTTTAATTTTTTCTAATATCTTAGTTTCTGACATTTTGATTTTAAGTGGTATAAGTTTGTCATTGTTGAGATAACCTTGATACAACTTAATTTCACAAATTTTAATGAAATGCGTGAAAAAAATATAAAAATTTGCAAAGTATAAGTCGAATTTATCATTGAAAAAGTTTATATATTAGAAAATTTTCTTAAGAATCATTGTGGATAATTTTAACTCATCTGCAAGGGATATATTCTAAATATCTTTGCAGAAATTAGAAATTTTGTAAATAAACATTTTGAAAATTCATATGGACTCACTCCTCAAAATTTACAGACAAATTAGACCTAGGTCTTTTATATGGAAATGGATAGATTTCCATGTGGCATTCTAACCAATTATAGTTCATGCTATGTAACTGATTCCAATTTTTAGAATTATGCCATATTTAGACATTATGATTTCCATTGTTAAAAGAACTGTGATAAAATTATGATCAAATATATGACACAATAAAATTATGTTCAAATATAACAAAACCAATTAGATTGAATCAATTAACATTAAAAAATTTTTTTTGAAAATGAGTATTAAGATTGTAGACATTATGCTGCTTTTTAAAATGATAAACTTTCTTCCCAATGTTGAACTGTTTTTTGCTTAAATATTTCGGCTAATAGTTGCTCCCATAGTGAATGCAATTTCATGACTAGGATAAAAATTAAAAGATTGATAGTTTTTTATAGATGGGCCTACAATTTATAATGAGGCAAATTTCAAGTTGTTCAAATTCATAATTTGAAACAGAATTTTTCATAGACAGGCTATTATAAATGGAGATTATTTGTATTTAATATGAGTTCTAGCGATTGGGGAATAGTCTTTGACTTATGACAGAGTTTGTTGTAAATTCTACTGTCATAAATGGAACAGTTTTAAATCATAAATAACCAAAATTTATGGATATTTGACTACTAAATATGAACACACAAAAAAAATTGCTTTCTATATATTAGATCATTTGGTCAAAGAACTCTGACCCACAAAACTGAATTAATCATAGAATTTACTGATTACATCATTGTCTTAAATCGAAGACTATCTTTAATACTACTACTAAGAACAGAATAAATAAACCTATTTTTTAAGTTGAGGAAAATATTGCTCTAATACCATAAATAAAATATCATGTAAAACAAAGAAGAAAATATTAAAATAACTTAAACATTCAAAATTTTCTAGCATCAGCTGATTGTCCATATGCCCATCCAGTTATCAATTTAGAAATTCAGGTTCAATTCCAAATACTCAGTTTTTTAGCAGGGACCTTATACAACAGGCCCACTGAACCCACCTTTCAACCTTCCAGTTTATCTTGCCCTGATTAGAGTCCCTCATACTGACTGCTGCCAAAAATATTGTGTGATTTATCACTTTAGGTTAGTTTGAATTAAATAAGTTTCTAGCAAAAATAGCCAATTGTTTTTTAATGCCATTTACCAATTATTGGCTTATTATTACATAATACTCTCTACTTCAGATCTTCCTAAGAACTATCTACATTTTGTCCACAAGATGTTGAACAGTTCATATCCTTCACATTCCAGACTTGGCCAGATAAATGAATTACCATATATTTGTGTATAATCTGACCTCCCCAACTTTCAAGTATTAGAATAATATGATATTGAATAGATAATTTCATTTATAAAATTCTTAAAATTATAAATCTAGTTTACTATTGGAATAAATAAGATCACACAAAATTCCAGATTTTTATAGCAATCTAATTGTAATAATACAACACTAAGAGAGAATGGAATAGAGAGCAGGACTCCAATAAAATTGTATTAAAGAAAATTTTATGTGAAGTGTTTGACAGAAAATATCAAAGAAATGTTGAAAGTATCTTGTTTCTGAATCTTAAAAAAAGTTATTTAACAAAGTTTAAATGATGAAAAACAGAAAAAGTACAACAAAAAATTTTTGCAGCTAATAAAAGTAGAAAGCCAATCAACACAAGATTATCAGGAGCACAAATCGATGTCCAAAATAGGCTGTAAAATACTTTTGACCATTAAAAATTATGGAATTAATATCATAAAATGTACAGATTGTAGATCAGAAAGAACAGCATATATTAAACGGAAATATAATAGCCAATACTATCCATATTAGTTAATTACCATGTTTATTTGTAAAAAAGTGGTCTCAAAACCCTCCTCTTCAAGTATCTTCAGTTGATTTGGAAAATCACATTTAGTGTTACAAAAATAATCATTTTTTTATAAAAAAAAAATTGAAGATCAGTATGGCTACTATTTTTCTTTTATATTATAAGCTGCTTTCTTAATATTGAATACAAAGTAGTTGGGCAATCCAGTGCTCACACTATAAGATGCCACAGGCCATCACTCCTAATGTTAATAATGGAGTTGAACGGGCTCTTCTTGGACACCTAAAAACTCTGGAACTATGAGACCTGGAATTAAGTACAAATATTCCTACTGAATATTTGTATTTAATTCTATGTCTCAGTCCTGATGATTGGCTGCCATGCTGGAAAGTACCAATGATGGCCATTGTAAGTATGGATTTTCATTTTAAATAATCAGAATCTTAAGTCACAGAGCTTGTATCCAAACTTTATAGCTACTTCATGAATACTCAAATATGAAAATGTTGAGAGACTGCTGTATTTTGTATAGTTTAAACTCCACTTGCATGAAATGTATGGCAGGTTTCTGGAGGATAAACATTAATGATCTTGATGGATTGAAATATTTGCATTCTTATAACTAAATTGTTGATTTCATTTGTAGATTGTTGTATTGTTATTTCAAATCTATATGAATATCTTTTAATCAAGAAAACTGCTTGGTTAGACATTAATTTATATTAAATCAACACAATCCTACATATCCATTTGGGGACAGGATTTGTTTTCAGATCAGTTTTTTCACCAAAGACTGGGATTAAAAAATTCAAATTGTCTGGACTATTAAAGGTTCCTTGTAATTATAAACCAGTAGCTTCCCGTTTTGTGTAATTAATATATGATGTAGTATATATATAAATATTTCTTGATTTTAATGACTGATGAGAATTTTTTGATAAAGACTCTTCCATCTTAAAATAATGCTATAACACGCTATTTAGTTTCACAGTACATTTTGCTGTTATATCTAAAATATTGTGTGCACGCAAAAAATCTGCAAATAAGCAACATCTGTATTTTTTCCAAATTAAATTCTTAAATTCGTCATGAATTAACTTATTGCTGATGATGATACAAATTTAAAAAAATATGATCAACAGTAATTTCTCATACAAAATAGAATTATACTTTAAAAATCATATAAATTGTGTATAGGACTGTGATCCCTTTTCAATTGAACTACCGAATGTATTCTTATAAAGATTTAGTTTTTGACTGTAAGAAATAAAGATTTTAGAAGAATTATCTTTTTTAAAAAAATTTTCTTAAAAGTTTTCTGCAGGGGATGCTGTGAGTTATTGATATTTATATCCCATCAAACCTAAAAACAAACAGTCATATATATACAAACAATAGATGATAAAAGTACTTCTTGGTTAAAAATATTTAACATTGTTATCTAATTAAGAGTTAGAGATCCCTGCTCATGTCACTTTCTCTTGATTATTTTAATCAAAACTGGTTATGAAATAAATGTTAATGCCCTTCGTATCATCACAGCATAGAACTTGCTTTATTTTAGCATTTAAATATACTAATAAAATACTTTTGAAGATGCAACAGTGATCACCAGAAATATTCCACTCTTAAAAGTTAATAAAATAAATTTTAAATTTTATCCTCCCCCCTTTTTTTTGATAAGTATTGTGGTTACACAATGCTAATCCATCACATCACTCCAGTAAAATGGAGTGATGTGATGGAATTTACCTTTCTCTGTCAGTAGCAAGGAGAGAAGTAAAGTATATTTGTATAATATACAATGGAATTTATGTAATTTTTCCATTAACTCTCTTCTGATTTTTAAATTTAATTTGAAATAACTTGAGTTTTGATTTGTATCATATATTCCCAAAATGATGATGCAAATTGGGAAACTTTCCATAAAAAGACGAATCTATTGAAACAGTTTTAAGTTGAAATACAAGTACTCCCCTACATATGATTGTCCATATGTCATAGTGCTATTTGCTTGGCTATTTTCACAATATATTAGCAAGAAATATTTATTATTAAGATAATATACAGTCAACCAACAATCATGTGGTAAAGCAACTAGGTTACCGCATTAGAGGGTCTGGATTATTTTACTACTAAAATTACCACTATTGTCAGTCATTTACACACTACAATAAAGCTATCAAGACATACTCCATCAAAAGTAGAGGAGCACCTGTAAGTAGTTCACAAATCTTTTGCAATAAATTCATTATTTATTTACTGTTCAATTTTATTACTAAGATGCAACTAATAAAATAATAAACATTCTAAAAAGTACAGAATTTGAACAATTTTTGTATTATGGTTGCTGAAAGTAATTTAGTTGTTATAATACAATTAGTGCTAACTCTGGAAAGTAGGCACTAATGAACTGTATTCTGTTTGCAATGTTTTAGATCTTCCAGAAAAATATTTAAACTTTTACTGTAGTTCATTTAGCACAAAAAAAAATATGAATATATTTTTTAAATTTCAATAGATAAAACTCAGAAACTTTTCAATACCTTACAAAGAATTAATGATGATTAAATATTTTTCAGATATTTAATCATCATTAATTCTTTGTAAGGTCATCATCAATCTTCAAATTTTATTTTCACAGTTGACTTAATTGTGACAATTTTGAAAAAATTAAAATTGCAAAACCATATTTATGTCCAATTCTAAATATGCTTTTAATTAGAGTACAAATGAAAATCTTACTGAAAAACTTTCAAATCTGAATTTTAATTTTCTTAGTAGGTCTCATTAATGGTTTTTTTTAGAGAACAACAGTATAATGTTTATGCAAATGGGTATTTTTGAAAAAATTTTATAAATTCTAGAATAAAAACTGCTCAAGAGTTGCAGTAAAATGATAAGCTTTATTATTATTCACAAAATTACCTTTTAGATATAAAAATGAATGAACAAACAGGATTCCTGATAATTTTCAAGTTTGTATTATAACACTTAATTTTCAGTTTATTCAATGATTCATGATGGCTCTACCACTTTCTGGGTCATATTGACCCAGAAAATGATAGAGCCAGGATAATGTTTCAGGTTAATTATAGTAAGCTCTAATATCAATAAAGAAATTTAATAATTATGAATCACTACATCAGGAAGAAATATAAGCTACAAAAGATTGTAAACATGCGATGCATGCACTCTTTGCATAGTATAAATATTTAAGAGTATATGGCCTGTTAGGTACCACTCCTAGTAAACTTATCCATATTTCACCAATGCAGAAATAAAAGTAAATATATGATCTTATGTTTAATATCTCCTCACATTATTTGGAGGCCAGCCCCAAATATGATAGAATGCAATAAATATATATTTTGTGAGGAAAATGAGTTTTTATAACAAAGATTAAATAATCAAGATGCTTTTTGTCAGAAAATAATTTTGTTTGATAACTGATTGGGCCCAGTAATTCTGGTTCCTAATGATTCATAAAAAACTACACAAATGGACAATGTTTTGGAAAAATGGACAATACTTCAGTAAAATATATTTTCAGCACAATAATGTAGTAGTTTTCTCTTGAACTGTGAAAAATCAATATTCTTATTTAAAATTTATATTTTCACATAACTAATCTAGCTAACACTAGGAAGCCTGATATTGTCTGGGAATTTATTTGGCATGATGCCACCCACTGATTATGTGCCAATGCTATTTTGTTATATCACAATGTAGTCATCTTTGGGATTCTATGAATTTAGGAATTATTCCACTGCTGCTGATGGTCTGCATGACCAGTCTCAGATTTATTATACCAAAACTTAATGCTGAAAATAGATTTTGAATTAAATGGAATAGTTTTGAAGGAGTGATGCTTTATTTTATTGGGATCCAAAATACCCAACCTTTAAAGCAATTTTTATTCAGTATCTTATACTACAGTCATAGGATCAACTTTCAAAGTTTAGTCTGCCCCTATGCATTCCCACATCAAGATTAATAGCCAATTTTATATATACTGAAATATACTCAGAATTAATTATGATTTTTCTGTCTATTTAAAGAACTAATTCTCAAAAGTAACTATAATTGTTTATTTTATCATTTACTCCATATCGTACTCAGATGTTCTAACATGAATGGGAAGACAAATATATATCAAACTATTCACAGAATGGTATTGTTACACTCGTGCTCACACGCTTGATATTTAAAAATGCATATATATACTTTAACATCATGCTTTGAAGTTACAAACTAATATGAATACTGCTAATGTCGCACCGTCTGGATAAAAATTACAAAACTGGGAGGTAAACTTGCAAAAGTTATAAACATATTGCATAATTAAAGTTTATATTACAGAATAGGATTTCTAACCTACATAAAAAAAACAATACTTCCCAAACTATGAAATACCAACTCGTTTCTATTCATTATTAAGATAGACTCTGTGTCAAACACTGTACAACATTTCAGAAAACTAAGCACGTTATATATACATGGATAATTCAACAGTTCATATTATCAAGATTCTGTCCTTATCTTTTAGGTCTTTAAATTGTTAAATCACAATGCATATTCACACTGTGCTTATTTGTGCATTTAATTAATTGACCCGCAGATAAACATCTGCTAACTTATTGTGGGATGGCAGCAAGACATTAGAAATTATTTTTTACTGTTTTTCTTGGTTACTTGGCCTCTTGGGGGAGTTATTGGACGTCCAGTATTCATGCCCCCATATGGAAATTTCTTCTTATCTGCAGGTTTCAATATCTGTTAAAACAAGTAAAAATAATAAATATAAGTGGCTACATCAACTTTGCATTTTATATTTCTTTAAATTAAAAACAAGTCATTGTCAAGTAAGAACCCATAAACCAAGAACTACCTGCAAAATCCCAGGTTTTGCAAGTTTTTCAAATATTAATCAGCAAAAAAATTAAATGCTAAACATTAAACTACATTTGTAGTAAATTCTCTCTTGTTGTGAAATTGGAGAAATCAAAATGGTGGCCAAGAAGCAATAGTAGTGCATCTTCAAATTTTAAGGCTTCCATTCTGGACTATGCATACTTAAGTCAAGGCAGTAGTTGAAATGTACAAAATGCTCATCTATTTATCTGCTAATAAATAATTTTTATTCTTTATCATCATCATTAAGACAATTTCAAGTAATTTATTATTATAAAATCCATATTTTCATTTCTTTAGGTAGATCAATAGTTTGATTAAACAATGATTTATTTTGTTAGCCTTTACATTACTGAGAACAGAAACTATGACTATGGGAAATTGATTCTTGATGTAAGAGTTCTTACTCCAGGAACAAATTACAGATAAAGTATGTTCATAAAGTTGAAGTACCTGTATAATTAATAATTTCTAACATTGTTTTGAGTAATTTGTTGTTTTTAAATTGTGTGAGATCTGAGACCTCCAAAATTAGTTTTTTAAAACAATTATTTGTAAAAATTTATGTAATTCAAATCTATCTAATTTTCTGTTAAAATGTTAAAAGGAAA